>CABFOQ010024904.1:0-10168 GCA_900660455.1 Gephyroberyx darwinii
GGGAGGTTCCTGATCAAAGGGAAGAGGTTGAACAAATTGGAAGCCAGCTTCGCTCCCGAGGCGTCAGCTGGCGATGACAACGACGTGACGGAAGAGGAGGAGTCAAATGAGGAAGATGAGGAAGAACAGAAGGAGGAACAGAAGAGTAAGGTGGGATGACACTGAGGGAGAGTAAGACAAATTCACTTCATACATTTGTAGCATTAGCAACCATTTTAGTTTTACTTACACTCAACTTTCCATTCTGTGTGTAGAAGACAAAGAAGCTCAAACTGGCCAAAGAGCTCTCAGATGTGGTGGTCTACTGCAAGAGTGTCCACTTCAATGGCTTTGAGGATGCCAGACAAAACCTGAGCTTCTACGAGATGTCTTCCTTTAAGGAAGGCAAAGCGGTGAAGCTGGCGGAGGAGTCAGGTCAGGAAGACTCCGGATTCACGAAAGTGCTCTCTGTAACATCTGTATGTAAAAATACAAGCGCCTTATCAGTTCATGAAGTGGGGCTGTGACAGAGAAGACGGGCCCTCCCCTTCATGGAGCCGCTGTAGATTCGCTCCATTCACCCCAATTAAGTTTTGGAGTCGGAGCACATTTGAGAACTTTTGAGATTTTGATGAATATTTACCCCAACCTCAACTCAGCAGAGCCCCTAAATAAACGTAACAGAGATGTTAAGAATTAAGAAGAAGAAGAAGATTAAGCTGTGGCCCTCATGAAGCAATCAAAATGATGTGTATATCTTGTGGTATCTAGCAACACCAAATTAGGCAACCGTATGTCAAGGCCTTGTCTGCGTCATTCTTGGCAATAAAGCAAAGTAGATGACTCTTCTTCTATTCTCTCCAGCTAATGGCTACATCCATCATAACATGGACAAGCTGAGTCGCATCTACCCAGCCGGCTCCAGGACCGACTCCTCCAACTACTCCCCGGTGCCCCTGTGGAACGTTGGCTGCCAAATTGGTACAGCATCATAACAAATACCGACATAAGCACGGGGTTACAAACTCTCACACAGGAGAGCATAGTGTAGCCTAGTCTAGTCGCTCATTTTTATCATCACTCATCACTATCCCTGCACCATCTTCTTCATCCCTTTCCCAGTGGCCTTAAACTTCCAGACCTCTTGCAGCGACATGGATGTGAACCAGGGCAGATTCCTGATTAACGGGAAGAGCGGTTACGTCCTGAAGCCGTCATACCTAAGGGACAGAACCACAGAGTTTGACCCCATCACGCTGACCCGAGGAACATGGCTGCAGCACAAGACGCTCCACATCATGGTAAGGCTTTCACCTTGAAGACATGCATTTTTACTGTCCATCATCATGTTCTGTAGGGTCCGATTCAAAGTCTTGCTCTTCAGTAATACGAAGAGTTCAGAGTTCCTGAAGGATCTTTTTTCAGCTGACATAATGATTCCATCTGCCAGGTCATATCAGGCCAGCAGCTACCCAAAGTGAACAAGAAGAAATCCTCCATCGTGGACCCTCTGGTTAAAGTGGAGATCTACGGAGTGCCAGCTGATGTCGCTGTGAAAGAGACAGATTTTGTTGAAAACAATGGTACTTTTCCTGACAATGCTTCTGTCTTTAAATTGTCAACTGTGTACATAAGATGTGCTCACTACAGTTGTATACAGGCATTCTGTTAAATGTAAGAAATCACTAAGTGAAGTGAAACTTTTTCACAAAATAATTCCTGGAACGCATTGAACATCGTGGTCTTGATGATATCTAATGGAGTATGTGAAGGTGGATTTTTTTTCCTTAAACTGCCGTCTTTCCCGTTCTAGGTTTTAACCCATCGTGGAATGACAACTTCCAGTTTGACGTGTACGTGCCAGAGCTGGCACTGGTGCGCTTTCTCGTGGAAGACCATGACTCCACGTCTGATAATGAGTTCGTCGCTCAATACACGCTTCCATTCAACAGCTTACAATTGGGTGAGTTCAGAAAATCACCGCTGGGCATCGTCTGTATTCTATTGAGCATTTTTTATTTCACTAGAACCGTCCCAGAGACATGTGAGTGTGAACTCATCATTATCCAGTAGCAAAAAAATGTTTTTTTTCCTCTCCCTTCACGTCAATGAAAAGAGACAACAACTATCCTTCTTTGGTTGAGCACACAGAGAGCCGATTCACATGTGGCACACAGCTTCTTCTATCCTCTTGTATTTATTTTTTGTCTAACTGTAACAACTGATCACTGACTGAAACCACTTTCTGCCCCCATGCAGGATACAGACATGTGCCGCTGCTCAACAAGAACGGAGACATTCTCCCCTCAGCTGGACTCTTTGTACACATCATGATCCTTGATGCTGAATAAGGCCGACTGCCATGTCCCTCTGTTTGACCAGAACGCTACAATCCAATACACAGCCAAATTGGATTTTATATATATCTTTTTATTTCTCTTTTTTAATTTCAAGGGTTATGCTCCTGTAATTCATAATTAAATTATTGGCTTAATTCAGATAGTTGGAACGACAAAGAAGCAGATAAAGACCGCATCCTTCCTCGTGGGACAACAGTGGCAGTGTTAGATAGAAAGACCTTCTGTTTTGTTCCCTTGGGAAGTGGGTACACACACACAGTAGATTTGCTACACTTTATAATGCTGCGTATAAATCCTATTACAGGGACTGTATACAAACCGTTTTGCATTAGCTGCACTAGTGTTACACCATGTCCAGTTTGCACCAGCAGTGGATGTTGTTGTCTTTTTTTTGACTTCTTAGGCCGTGCGTATCTGGTCAGTATCGTATCATCTGTCTCTTTCAATCTTTTTATTCAAATAACCACTTTATGAATTCTGGATAAACATAAGCCAACATAAAAGAAAGAAAGTACGTTCTCAGCTGTAATCGTTTTTATCAATAAGGTAATTGTACTCATCAATAAGGATTCATTCATTTCATCATATTTTCACTATACTTCTTGATATATCTTGCTGTAAATCAAAAGGCTGATAAAATTTTTAAACATGAACTCCTTTCTTGTTTTTTTGCACTGTTTCAGTAGAGCCACAGGCATGAACTTTGTGCCTATAAGATAAGACTTGTAAGATCAAGCTACTTGGATGTTCTAATACCTCTAACTACTGGAGTCACAGCCTTAATATTACGTGGCAAATAATCAATGTCCTCTTTTTTATGGATGGGAGGGTTTATGCTTGTTATAAAATATGAGTAGGTGTCTTTTATGATGACCACTGATAGCTTCACACTGACGCAAATGTTGAAGCACAAATCATCTGCCCTGATTCCTACAGAGTCCCCTCGGTGCTGAATTTACACACAGTTGAGCAGATACCAGAGTGTGAAACGTTTGAGGACCGTCTTTCTAGACACTCAAAGAGGTCTAGGAAAAATAGCAAGTAGATAGAGTAAATACCTTCAGATCAACCAATAAATACCACCCGTATCGTGTTTTAATTTAACCCTAGCTGCTCACCACTGGTAGTGCCATAAAATAGCATACATAGCATAGAAAGCACTTTTATTAAATGCTTTTTTATTTTTTAATGCAAACAATAAAACAAAGCACCCTGTTGTTTCACAAACTAGGCCAACTCCGCTGTCACCCAAGGAATAAAATCAATACTCTGAACTTTGGATAGTACACGCCCTCGGTAAACAGATTCTCAGTCCAGGCATCAAAGTAGAAACTACAGGATCAGACAGAAGTCGGGGAGGTGACGCATATGAAGCTCTTGGGTCGTCTGAGGTTATTATTCTATTTGTTCTCCCACCTGTAGGCTGCGGTTTGTATGGCATGGAAGCCTTTGTTCAGTTGCATTGAAGCTAAATACATTTCTTTTACTTATTTTTCCAGTATTAAACCTTGACTTGTAATAGCTTGTGCATGAGGCCAAATAGACCTTGAATTATGTATTCTGTGCTACAAAAAAAAGCACTCAAGACTCTTACCAGTGAATTTAGGCTGCAGAAAAAATGACAAGAGCCACTACAAATTTGGTCACGGTGAACCACAGGCCCAATGACAGACAAGAAACATTTCATCATAAAAAGGTGCTTTATTGTGACATGTCTGGAAGGAAATATGCTGCAAAAATCATGAATAAATTCGCTGTAAAAATATACTGCAAACAGGACACAGTAACATCCCTCTCGTGACTTCTGGAATTAATAGACCTTATCAGGTACAGAGAGACGTGATGGAAACCTCAATCACACCAGTGTAAAGTGATGATCCTTTGGCCTTAATTCATGTACCATATAAGACAACCGCAAAAAAAAAAGTCACAACAGGCACTACGAAAGCACAGTTTCAATGAACCCTTTTATTATAGTAAGAGAGACAAAATTGATGTTCAGGATGAACATGTAGCCTACACTTAAAGCAAGCCAATGAGAACCAAAGTGTTTAAAAAAAGTGATGAACCTGACAAAACAACTCCAACACGCACGGTGACTCCAACTCAAGTGTTTTAAAACTTTGGTGTTAAATCAATATGAAAAGGTGATTATGTGATTATGAGTGACAAGTGCTACACCAAGCAATCTTGTAAGGGAGCATAGACAACTGCCTGTGCATACACACACACACACACACACACACACAGACAGACAGACAGACAGACAGACAGACAGACAGACAGACAGACAGACAGACAGACAGACACAGACACACACACACACACACACACACACGTCCCCCAATAGGAAAGACGAGACCTGACTGAGATATCTTACCAAAGGCAAGAGAGAGGGACGTTACTGAGCTGAAAGAAAAAACAAACAAAAAAAACAAAAACACCTGTTGGATACAATGGGTAATATGCAACTTTTCAAAACCAAATACTGACAAAAGGTAAATAGAAAAATATCACAATGATACGAACATTTTCAGAGAAAGGTTGCCAGAGAGGCTGAGACGAGTAGGCCAACACTTCTTCAAAAAGGACATTGCACCAAAACCATCATCATGAGCATAACACTCACCACCAACACATTTTCAAATGCTTATGCCAAAAACAGATAATATTTTAATACGCCTGCAGGAGCAGCAACCTTATGACTGGGGGGGGGGGCACTCTTACGAAGCAATTTAGGCCTCTCCAATAGAGCATCGTGACTCAAAAAACAAAGCACAAGATGTTTGTTGGGAATACTATCCCAAAGATGGAGCCAAGGAGCCTTTTCAAGCTTCATTACTTCATCTTCATGTTTCACAATGCTAATTCATCTGACCGTATATGGTTCTACAAATGTGGTCAAGCCTTTTTTTTTTTTTTTTTACATTTCATAAGAGGTTGAGAAAATATTAGTGCGATAATACTATAGCATATAGTTGTAACCTTGGAATTCATGAATACAGATTGCTTTATGCCTCCACAGGCAGTAAGGCATTAATGCCATGATGAGGTTCTTCAGTGCCCCTGTGGCGTTTCAATTAGGGCTGGCCCCAAATATTTGGAAAACGTTTCTTGGATGTCCTGGGGTGTGAACACCCACCTGGTATTTGGAAGCCACTGTTTTTATTTTTTTCCAGAACAAAAGCCAATTAACAATGGCAATAGTTAATTGAAAGAATAAAAGAATATAATGTTATTTGGCTGCCACTGACAGAAGTTGTGTTGCAGTTTTATGTTTTAATCTTCAAAAAATAATATTCCAATCATTCATTTGATTCTACAATAACTAGACCATTATATATGTATATCCAGATAATTTGAAAAATGAACATTGAAGGTTCTTTCATAAAACATTTACAACTCTTCAAAGCCTGAAAAGTGATCACTGGGCCAGCCCTAGTTTCAACCATACCTGTATGGCTAGCCTTGTGAAGTGCTCTAGACTCCTAAACTAAACACCTGGGATGTTATCTCCCAAAAGAAGATTATTGCCATGGTAGCTAATGTTGCAGCACTCGGTTTGCGTGGCTCCTCTCAACTTAGGCACTGAGGTGAAGAGCAGTCCAGAGAGTCTGGGAAGGTAAACGCCACACATGTCATCTCCACTGGTATTACACTAGGCTGGACTAGGCCAGGTCAGCGCTGTATTTACATCGCGAACAGGACAGTGTGGTTTCAACACTATCCAGACTCAATCCATTGCTATCCTAAATTCCTTAAAGAGACTAACCTCATGAAGAGAAAAAAGTAATAAAAAAACATGGCACTCTACCCATTTACGGTACGATTCCAGACCATTTGAAACAACAAAAGGGATACCTTTGCAACTGTGTACAATCAGCAATGAGTTTTGGAGGGAGATCTCCCCCTTTCGGTGACACTACAGGAGCTGCAACACTTATTTAGTGTGCAAAAAGAATTATTTGCATGCTGACTAAAAACTAGCAATCTAAAACAATGATAAGGATCACAAATAAAGAAGGACCCGATCACATTAAAAACATACAACTGAATTTGACATCTTAATTGCCAAAGAAATAAAGCCAATAAATGCATGCTTACTAATAATAGTTTTAGCTGAACTGCTAGAGATGTTAAGTCTGCTAAAACTGAAATATCTTATTTGGCAAATAATAAAATAAAAGGGGTTGGGGTGAGGGGGGGCAGGAAAATAAATGGCACAATTTTACCTGTGTTGCAAGATCAAAAATGTATCACAGATGCGAAGAACTACCTGCAATATAATCCATGTTCACTATTGCAAACATATTCCTTTGCTTAAAACAAATTAGAAACTATTCTATATAATGAAGGACAGCAGAAAAAACAAAATCATGTCGTTATAATGGCACAAGCAAATTTGAAGAAAAAAAGAAGAATATAATGGAGACATTTAACCAGCATTTGATGATCGAAAAATCACCAGCTAAAATAAAACCAAGCATTTATATAAGGATACCTGTGTCCACTTTAAAGCATATTGTGTGTTTGAAGATTGAAGTACTGTGGAAATATGCCATGTACAAAATATCTCCCCATAAAAACAACATTCACACAAGGCACTTCATTCAGTAAGAAAAGAAGAGAATCACAGTCCTTCCTACTACCAGAAACTGCCTGCATAGCAACAATACAAGGACAAAATCTTTTCAGACTTTTGTGTTGTAACACAAAAGAAATTTCAGACAAAAGGTTGTTTTTTTGGTTTTAAAATAAGCACTTCACCGAATAGTAAAACTCTGTCGGTTGGTTTGAAAATAAAGACTAGAGTTCGTTCCTCTTTGCGTTTTGTCCCCAATATCAGCGATGCGTTACAACGCTCTGTACACCATTTCTGTCCAGCGTGGCTTTTGTGAAACACAGTGCTCCTGGGATGTGGAGTGTTTTTCTGACTGCTCTCAGAAAACAGCCAGTCGCCAGGAGATCAGAGCAAAGAGGGGGTAACTAGGAAAGTTTCCACAGTGAGACTCCAGGGCGCCCCCTTGGGGCAGAGGCAAGAAGGGCGCGTGTGGGAGGTTCTGCCTGAGTCCGAGAGATGTGGTGTAGTAAGGGGCAGAGATCAACAGGAAGGAGGATGGAGAGCACAGGTGGCGTCATGGGAGTGTCCTGCTACCTGCTTCTCAGATTCTGGAGGACTCCGTAGACCTCTTCCTCTTTGCTTAGTCCCTCAAAGAAAGGCAGCAGGTCCAGGAGCTCCGTGTCATTCATGTCGTCAAACCAGGACTGGACTGGGACCTGGGGAGAGGGGAAAATAACCCGCACTTAGCCTTGCTCGCTGCACAGTTAAGACTTTGTCACTGGCATTACCGCAATGCTCAAGCATGGCAGCAGCTTTTTAATATATTGCTGAAAACAATTGTTGGAAGCCAAAACAAAATTATAAAAAAGACAGGATCATAAATGAATCACATAATATAATCAGTAAGTACAAATGCCTCTAATATTGCCGAGGGAACTCACAGCATTTTCTGGGTGGAAAATGTAAGAGGCGGGTGAATTGTCAACAATGATGACGTTGTTGAGCTCTCGACCCAGCCGGCTGAGGTCTTTGACATAGTTCCCTCTGTGGAAAACGCAGGATTCTCGGAAGAGTCGGGCACGAAACACCCCCCAATGGTCCAGCAGGTCTGCCACAGGGTCAGCATACTGTACATACAAACAGGGAAATATGTTACATACATTTTATTAGTGCCCTGGACTCTCTTGCCATACTACTACCCACAATATAACAAATTTGAATGTTCACACTTAGCAAATGTTTATTTTGAAGCAAAATAAACATTTGCAGTTGTGTGTGCAATTCCAGGTCACGTGTCTCAACAGAGCTACCAAAGCAACTTGCAGAAACTAAACACATTTTACTTGTGGGAAGCAAAGCAGGTTAGACTTCTTTGTAGTGTTTACATAAAAGGGAAGATGCCTCAGGAAATACTATTATATCACAACTAGCACCACTGACAGCTAGCTTTTAGCTCACATGATGAATTATTTGCACTACAGGCATATCAGGCCTTTAGGCAAGCGAAATAACCACACTAATTAATTAAACTTACCCACATATTACTGGCTAACATGGAAAAGACACAGATGTATATCGAAACAGAGGAAGTGTGACAAGTTAGGACAGCAAGAACAGAAGAAAATGACAGACCATAACAAAAAAAACACAAACAAACAGAAAATGGTGTTCATAGTGCCATGTCCATCACTGGCTTGTAACTACCATGAATGCCAGAACCGAAAACATATCAAGGTCTTAACAAACCTTGGCAAGACTAGCTGTGAAGAGCACACATTCAAATAGCTCGCCCATCTTTTGAAGAAACTCATCCACGTGAGGTCTTTTTAGCACATACACCTGTAAGAAACAAATACAGACCATGAAAAGTATCAATTGTGAAAGGATTACAGTATAATAGCACTTTCTACAAAATTAACTTAATTAACTTAACTGTAGTTTATGGTAGCATAATGTGAAGTACAAGTCTAGGTCACTTTTTTATGGTTGTCCCTGAAAGGCTCCCTCTAGTCCACTTCTTCAATGAAACCTCTTTTCGTTTTGTCACAAATTCTCAGTATTGTCACTCACAGATGCCAGCCTCTTCTTTTTTTGCCTTCACTAGCCCAGTGGCTGCCACCCAGTGCAAGTAATCATGAATAGGCCAACCAGGATACACACAGCCTATCCTGGATTACTTGAACAGGGTCACGGCCCCCTTTTGAAGATCATCTCAGAGGAACGAGGTCGCACTCTTGCCCCTACTAAAAAGGTGTACTTCAACCAAAATTAATTTAGTGTACAATACCTGGTGAACGGTACCATCGATCTCCACCGGAACTATGAAATCGGCATTGCTGATGGGCTGCGAGAAGAAGCAAGATACAATGGCACATTAGTGTCACGCAAAGTGTTGGTGTAGTACCACAATTGAACAACAGAGGTCCTGCTAGCACCACTCAAACTGCAATCCACAGAGTGTCAATCTCGGGCAGGGAAAAGAAAATAATCAGTCTCTTTTCCGCCAAAACTAATCCCTCCTCCCTGTCCTCCTTCCTTGCTCAACCTTTCTAGTAATCTCACACACTAGACAACAAGATGGCAGTCCTCAGACAGGAACAGGACTGAGGGCTGGAGCGGTAGAAAGGGGAGGAGGATAAACAGAAGGAGGGGCAGAGGAGGGACCAGGAGACGCTCTGAGTCACCAACAACCACCCTCAGCCACTCCTGTTCAGAGAACTTCCTACAAACATCAATAATGTTATTAATAATGTAATGAGAAATCTTATTAACTGCTGGTGATTGCCAACCTGAGCTAGGCCCACATTATTCCTACTACCAGCTTCCTCTTGTTAAAAGGCCCAATCTGTGATTGTAACATTGCCCCCGTCCTTGTTGAAGCACATCCACCACCACCCACTCCTTTACTAGCTTTGTTTACAAAGTGATTTATTGGCTATAAGAGATTTTGCTTTTGGAAAGTTTTTGATACACAGTCAAATATTAACATAGTTTGAGGATTTAATATGCTTTACATTTGCAATGACGCTATGTAAATACACTTATATTTTCAGTTACACTAAGTAACTAAAGTTTTAATAGCTTTTTTTTAATCTACAAATTGAATTATTCAACAGTCAAGATTTAGACGGTAAAATAAATTGGTGATTGTGTCTTTTAAAGCGAAGGGTCTTAGCTAGCTCACACTAAACCAACAGTTGTGTATTGTACAACTGTGCAGAGCATTAGCAGTAAACATGAGTTTGTCTGGAGAGCTTCAGGCACTCCC
>CABFOQ010024906.1:0-10848 GCA_900660455.1 Gephyroberyx darwinii
GTATGATTTTATGTTTATGCAGTTTGGTTTCTCTCTCTGTCTCACACACACACACACATACACAAGCATAATAAAATGACACACACACACACACACACACACAGACATATTCTCGTGTACCCATCTGTCCGTCTGGACAACAGATAAAGTATTTCTAATAAAAACTCTCAGTTGGCGGTCCTTCCCCCTCCACTTCTGGTAACCAATCTGTTGACCCTCTCACCCCCGTCCCTCCATCCCTCCATTAGAGTTGCAATAAATGAGAAAAGGAAGAGGTGATTTCTGTGGCTGAATAAAAGAGTGCGTGGGGTCAAGTGGCCATCCCCAAGGCATATTTAACAGCCAAAGCTCAAATGAAGACAAACGCTTGGCTCTAATTGTTGCCTGGAAACGCTCGGGGGGTGATAAAGCGTAGCCTGTAGCTGCTGATCACAAATCAGCTAGCCAGCTACTCGCTGGATTGTGTCCCTGACCCTCTTGAGTGTGTGTGTGTGTGTGTGTGTGTGTGTGCGGTGTGTGTGTACGGTGTGGAGCCTGGCTGGGCATTGGAAACAGGGCCAAGACTGTTTATCAGAGCAGAAAATGAACCCGAAGGAAAAAAAATGGAAGTAGGGAAGGTAACTTTTTTTTTTCAACTAATTTTCTCAGGTTCAGGTTTTCGTGATCATCTGGAGAGAATTCATAGAATTATTGTAGGATCTAGTTTCAAGTTTCAAGTTTATTGTCAAGTACTGGATAACAACGCAAACATCATTACCAGTAATGAAATTCTTGTCCTCCGGGTCAACTCAACTTAACACAGTAAGTAAAAAAACAAGTAAATAAGTAAAAAAAGGTAATAAGACAGTAATAAGACAGTAAGTAAGTAAGTAAAGTAAATAATCAGTGATTAAGGAGAAATAAGTGATCAAACCAAACGGTAAAAAGGTGCAGAGAGCAGTGTAGTATAAATAATAAAAAATAAAAAAGTATTTAGGAAGAATAAAATATAATAAAGAGATATTTAATAGAGATATTTACAGATATTTACAGAATGAGACTCTAATATGGACTTAAAAACGCAACATCTTATGTGACAATAACACGCAGTATGCATTAATCATTTCAGAAGTATACCAGTGATCAGATTTGTCATCAACCTTCAACTTCAACTTTTCCTTACTCCTTTTTCCATACGATGTAAATCTCTCTCGCCCTCTCTCTACATGTCTTTCTTTCTTTCTCTGCCTCTCTCGTTGTGTTTCAGGTGATCAGCAGCCAAGTTTCGCCTCTGTTCTCATTCTGTCCAACTGCTCCCCTGACTGCTCAATCTCTGACAGTGAGAGGAACCATATGAGAGAGAAAACCTGCTTGAATGAAACAACCACATGAAGACCTGCCGTCCGTCCTGACAGAAATAAAATCTTGTTTTTATTTTCAAAAGGGCAGTGTGATCTTTCACAGTTATTACATCATGCTCTTAATCTGCTCTTGCTTGTTTGGCTATCGCCGCTGTATATTTCTCCGGCGCAAGCAACACAATGAAATATCAGAGAGTTACAAGAAGAGAAATCCACCGACACCGACATGTGTCAGAGCCAGGATATACTAACTCTGGAATACCTCAGTATTGGAGTGGAGGTCCGGCTAGCTAGCATCAACAACAAAAAAATGGAGCTAGCTGGCATCAACAACATTTTTACCGCAGTTAACAACCAGCGCAGACATGATGAAACCAAGACATAACTTTTCTCTCTCTCTCCTGACTTTGTTCTCCTGTCTCGCAGAACGTTCCTCACTGTTCCACCAAGCCACATAAACATCGGTTAGACCAGATGTCTGCTGCAGCACAGAAACAATCCCATGCAACTATAAATCTTGACCCCCTTAATTTTTTTCCCCCCTCCTTGTCAATCAAAGCTCCAGTCTAAGTGGGGACTCATAACACCATGAATCCCTCCATGCTTTATATTACCCCGTTCTTCTATTTTACAGATTTTACCCTTCTCACTCGGCATGTTACAGTAAAGTTAATGGGCCCGCTGCAACGCTGGCTACAGTTCTCAGAAAACACGTTGCTCTTCACTTGGACAGAGTGCGCGTGACCAAGCAGAGCCCCGGTATTTGTCTTGGACACGAGTTCAACTGTCACATTTTTTTTTTTACAATTCAAAGCGGTCTTTGTAAAACAGAGGAAAAGTTTGACAGTTTCTGCAGGGAGTACAACTCATCAGAGAGGGTCTTATTAAAACAGGTAGAAATACCAGCAGAATGATCCAGCACATGGTCCGAAGAGGAATGCCGGGGATGGAGGTGGAGATGGACTTGTAGCCTACGTACGGTGTGGTCTGACCGGTTTATAGTTGTTGGATTCTTTCCACCAAGTAATTTCTTGATTTCAGTCGACTGCTTCAGCTTTTGTCTGTGCAATGTCACTTTTGAGTACTTACATGTGCCACTGTGGTAAACCGTATTCACTTGTGTACACAGTGTCTTGTAGAGTTTTTACCTTAACAAGGAGCTTGTAGGGTTTGAATGAAAACACACAAAGTGCCAGAAAATAAAAAAAAAAGGCAAAAGCTATTGAAATCCAGGTCACACTGAAGCAGATGGGACGAGATTGGCTACAGAATCATCAAATAATATAACAACTGGACATTTCTCGATTTGATTCGTAAGTGCTGATGTGGCTGGGATTGCTGTCGAGCACTAGCAACTCCCCAGGCATCAGACATGGTTGCTTTTTCTCAGCCTTTTGTTATTGGTGTGTCAATCCCTTAGTCATAAACCATACACATGTCTGTGCATATGATTGATGGTGTTCGGGCCTGCTGTGCTGTAAAAAGGGTCTGGTCCAATGGTATCACTGCATTCTGGGCCCAGGGGCTCCCAGGGTGGATGTTGACGTGGGAATGGTGCCAGAAAGCTGTCGGCTCGCTGTGACACTCTTTTCTCTTGCCTCATCAGGCCCAGGGGCTGAGGTGCACCATTTTCTTTAGCAGAGTAGATGAACCATGGTGATGTCACCAGAGGGCACCGCCATCAGAGAAGGGAGATGGGGAGGCCCCCAGGGACCGATTCTCAATGCAAGCAGGCCGAACAGGCATTCCACTTCTGGCAGAAAGCGTACCCCGTAAAAAAACAAGCCAAGCACCTCAACATGTGCATTTCCCATAGTGCTGTGAAAAAGACAGAACAGTTAAGGTCACAAGGAAATGAAAGATTACTTTTCCCCCCCTTTTTTTTTTTTTTTTACCTTGTTAGCTAATTCTCCATGTCATACATACACAAATTAAAACTGTACTTTCTTGCATTTTTATATAAAAATGAATTTACTTTCACTTCCCGGAAACATATTGTTAGTGGTTACTTCATGTTGTACATAAAAATCCCAACTGATACCACCCTCCGCCACTCCCATCATATAAAACGTGCAACTTCACAACAAAGTTTCAAAGTGGCATCACGGTACTGCGGAGCCTTTTTGGATGTTCACCTCCAAAAACCCTATTTCATTTTTCTAAGACACCACGGTTGTGTCCCGATATCTAGAATTTATTCATTTTGAAGAATCTGGAATTTGTGAAGCTCAAGAATATGTGCAAAGCATTTCACAGTGGATCACTTCACCAAATACAGAGAGCATACAATGGGCTTCATTGCCTTTCTCTTTCCATGTTTGTTCTGGTCCAATCTGCCCACTTTCCCCGCATTATATCCCGCCTCAACATCCTGTTTCAACTGGAAATACATCAAATTATGGAAGCAAGACTTTTTGTGACTGTTATGTCATCATTCCTCTAGTTATGAGAGACTTAAAGAGTCTTCATTTGGAGCACTGTCCTTTGCAAATGACAGCTGTGATTGGATTAGTCCAGGACTGAGATACTAATTCTCTCGGGACGGAGGCAATGTTCAGACTTGACAAAAATACATGCAAAATTTATGTGGCCACATATTTTAATAATGGCTGCACTGATAATATCTCAACAGTCATGCTGCCGTGCTGAGGAAATGGTGACAGACATTACTTCATAAGCCCAGTAAATCCTGTCTAATATAGTCCCAGAATGTGTTTGTGGGGGTAATGTGGCTCTCGGTCTCTTGGCATGCCTTAGTCATCAGTGCCTATGTTAGGTATCTAGTTATCAAGTCTTTACCAGTTTTATTTAGTTGGTATACCGATGTTCCCTCATGAGAGACCGTTCTAGGTCTCTGTACTATAAAGGTCCATTAATCCACCAATATCTTGAAGGATGTACTGTACAGTTTTGAACATCCTGCATACAGTGCTGCATTTACATGAATGCCAACGCAGACAGACATATGGACTCCACTGTGGCCCCTGCTATCACACATACCATCACAGCCTTGTACCCAAGGACATACATTTTAAAATGCATTTGCTTTCAACTCTCATTCAGAAGACTTGCAGCATTCCTAGATGTGTATCACTGAAACGTGTCTCTCTGCTAACCCCCTCCTCATACTCTCTGAACTCTTAACCTGCCCATATGAATTTTATACATCCGAGTGAGTGGCTTGTACTTGACCAACCCTATCATGAATGTGAGAAAATCGACGGGCACCGAGGCTCCTCCGCGGCCCCTGGGGCCAGGTGCTGGTCGGGTCGCCTTTCCTCCCATCGCTCTTGCCCTGTCTTCAAGCTTCCTTCAGGAGCTGCCTCTCAATACTTCCTGACAGTGGATCAAAGTTAGATACACGAAGCCTTCTCCTCTCTCCCAGAGCTCGGGCATGCTTGTTTTTGGAGCCCCACCACCACCCTCCTCGCGGTGATCTAATCAGGCTAATGCTGACTCTGGGGTGTTACGGTAGGTTTCAATGCCAGGCCATACACAGTACAGTTCCCCGCTGAAATCTGCAACTCAACACGGGCCGTGACACACTTGAGAGACGACTTGGGATTTCTGCACCCTGAGGTGATTTCTTTGAGGAACAAAACAAAAGTGTGTGTGTCTGCGTGCATGTTTGTCTGCGTGTGAGGAGGGGAGGACTGCTAGAAATATACATAACCAAACATCCTCAGGTACACAGAGAAATAAGCAAGGCTCAAACACAAGCAGGGACCATCAAAGACTGGTTCCAGGATGTCAGAGGGGGTGAGAGGAAAGGGGGATGAGGTGGAGGAGGGGTGGAGGGGTTTCTGAAAGCCTCCCTGGTTGCACACAGCAAGAGCTTGACCTGAAAACTGGGAGTCTTGCCTTTCAAGGATGAAAGGGTGGCAACACTGAAAGTCAACTGAGTTCTTAGGTATTCATGCACTGCCTCAAGTCTGAGCAATGAGTCAGCACGATGTTTGCAGCAAGATTCAAAGGAGGAGGAGGAAGGAGGGGTGGGCGGTCTGCCTCCAGTCATGTGTTTTAATTACAAAAGCTGGGTGAGCATGTCTGGGGCTTTGCTTTGGCCGGCTATTCCTGCTAAAGGTGTGTTTTAAACTTTTGTGCTATCCCAAGGCTTCTTCTTCTTGGCTCACGCTTTCATGTGGCTTCAAACGGACGAGCCGTCCGTGCACCTGACAGTAAATCAGCCAGTAAATCCTGTTCTTCTTTGTTCAGCCAATCCCGGTGCTGCGTTTCTGTCTGCGTTGTTTCGAATTTCAGGTGGTGGAACAACGACTCCAGTGAGCCCAGTCGTTTTGGCCTCAATTACCTCATTTTGACAGCACACTCTTTTTCGTGTTTGTTTCTGTCTGAAGCGTGAACCAGTTTTAAAGCTCCTCTCTCAAAGCCCTGACTATTGCTCTCTTCTGCTTCTCTCAACACAGTAGTGCATTACCCATAAGGCCATCTGCGTCGAGCTCCAGCACACTCACCGAGAACAAAGGCAGAGAAACAGGAGACAATGTCAACTTTAATGTTAGTTATGTATATATTCTTCTTCTAAGTTGCTGGGACAATTTCAAAAGAGGAGGAGGGGGAAGGGTCTGCAGGAGAGAGAAGGATTCCTGGAATGTGCCTTTCTGTTTTGATATATCCCAATAAAACGGTAATGATATGCTCCCTCCATCTGGATCCAGTTGCCAGTCTGCGCCAGAGGTAGACGTGTCAGTTGTTATTATTATTTTCCCTCCGTGATGTTTGGGTCTGGTCGCAGATGAAGGGAGGTCACTTGGCATACCTTGCGTGCTCTCTTGTAATTATGGAGCCACTTGTTGAAGGTCACCTAATATGGCTTCACAGGGCAACGCATCCCCACGCTGGGTAAATATTCCACCAAGGAACACCTTTCACTACCAGGTCTCAGCAAGCTATTTGAAGTATCTGGAGGTTATGAATGGATCGTTTGAAAAGTTCATTCCCAAACGGCACATATGGAGAAAAAAACGATTCATCATTCAATAACTGTAAAACATTGAAACATCATTGGTCTAGGCTCTACCTTGATGACAAACTGCATTTCACAGCATTTTACATGTGCGCACGGAGGAAAGAAAATCAGCCACTATTTAGCAATAATGACGCCTGTGCAATTATACTTTGAGTGTCAGCCATTTTCTTTTGTCAGAGTTCATCTTCCTAGGAGGAGACGCCACCAGCAGGAGCAGCATATTCCAGTGACAAGGCTGTCTGCCAGCCTGCTAACTCCATGATTGTTTCCAGAGAAGTGTAGTTGCCCTCTGGACAGCACGTCTCTCAGCTCTAGAGTAATGGCCAATTACCAGGAGGCAGATTGTTGAAAGGATGCAGCCAGGAACTACATCTGCCTTCAAACAGCCCTCAGAACCAAACATATGCTCTGAAACAAACTACCTTCGGAGATGAAATGCATTCAGAAGAAGCAAACTGCCTTCGGAGTGTCCTGTGACTGTTGAGAAATGCCTGAGCCATGACTGACATGAAAAGTGGGATATTTTTACTCGATATTGTTTACTAGGAAGGAATGGAGGAATGTTTGATGAAAGCTTGTGGATGAAAATGGCATGTGGCGTGTATATAATTCCATGCTCTCAGTTTTTATCTTTGACTCTGTACGGCCTCGGGGTCTGACATCCCACTTGGCGTTTGACTTGGAAACACAGCGACGTGACTCCAAGCGAACTCGAACTTGAAGCCGCCTTCCACGAAGGAGACGTCGAGGAAGCAGCTATCAACGGCACGCATCAGAGCTCATTCAGCCACAAGTCAGAGGTGTCACTTTGTTTGACTTTCCCATGTCTTTGCACTCGCAGCAGACGCGTGGAAGCTGATGTGGCGTTTTACACTGCAATCTTCGCTCGCACCTGCAGACCTGTCGACAGAGTTCTGCAAGGCCAAAAAAAATCATTTCAGGAAACCAACGGGGGTCCCAACCAACATCTTTTGTCACTATGTCAGCACCAACAGCTCAACATATCACCCGACACAGACCCGCTGCTTTTACAACCGCCCTGAAAGCAGATGACAGTGTCTGCCCTCAACCCCACCACCCCCCGCACCCAAAAAGTGGGATATCTGAAAGGAAAAAGAAAATCCTCCCCCAACTCTTTACTCAGCGGTAAGTGGTCACCTTTGGAACAGAGTGTGCAACAGATGTTTTCTTGTGCTTTTTTTATTTGACAATATATTTATTTATTTTCTTGAAGTTATTGAGAAACAGCACGCGAAAAATTTAAAATAGAAAATAACCTTTTACAACTTCCTCTCACCCCCACCTCCCTTAAAATCAAGTCAGATATATAATAAAATAATTTTAAAATATTACAATATGAAGATTTAACTTTATTGATCCCGGTGGGGAACTTGGTCTTTGCAGCAGAAAAAGTAAAATGGTTCAGCAGGGAAAAGAGGCAAATAGAAAGTAAAAGAGATTCTAAACAATTCTGCTGTTATTCAAACACATGCTGCTGACTGCTTCAACACATGCTAACTGCATGCGTGGGAAGTATGGGAAAGAGTATGGATTACTTCCATGTGTGGATTAAGTTACAGTTGTTTCTACAGGTACAGTTGTAACTTACAGATGTTGCTAGCAGTCACGATTTCTTATTAAATATGGATTCCTCCATTTGAAATATGTTTTGCATTTAACATGTTCAAAATATATTGTACTAAACTATATTATGA
This sequence comes from Gephyroberyx darwinii, assembly GCA_900660455.1. Taxonomy (NCBI): domain Eukaryota; kingdom Metazoa; phylum Chordata; class Actinopteri; order Trachichthyiformes; family Trachichthyidae; genus Gephyroberyx; species Gephyroberyx darwinii. The sequence continues at coordinate 8,043 of CABFOQ010024906.1, forward strand.
AGATATTATGAAAATATCATGATACAATATAAAGGTGAGGGAGATATATGAAAACTGAAGAAGCAGGCATGTGAATTTACAGCAAGATATCATATATAGCATTATATTCACAATAACAAGTTTGCAGGCAGCCAGACATGAACAGAAAGTGTTGTGGCGTGGTATAAAAACTATTCACATCATTAAATACATTCACCTTACAGATGCCGGTATTATATCTAAACATGCTAAAGTGTTAATTCCCTGTTAGCTAACCTTTTCACATGCCTACGTCCCATTTGTAGTATTGCTACATAATCTTTGAACGGATAAACGGATAATGTGAAGATTACGTTCTCGTGCTCATTTTCATGAATTTTTGTGAGACTGTGTTGGTCCATAGTATATATTCCACAGCATATGAAGTTCTCCTTGTCAGTTAATGCTGTGAAACTCTACGTTGTCCACATGCCTCTGCCCCAGAGCCTCCAAGACTATTTAGCTGTATAGTACTTGGTGATTACAGCCAGAATCATTTTGATTTTGATTCTCTTTCAGTAGCACCCAGTGTCCAACATAGATGTTATTGTATGTGTTACTCTCTTTTCCCTCCACTCTCCATGGGAATGCTTAACATCAGCAGTAGGGATGCCATGCGCTCCCTCTCTCAGCAGGGAAGAGGGAGGTGGACGTGGTTTTGGCTATAGCTGCCCCTTACCTCCTGCCCTGGGTCAGCTCCATTTTTGCAGTCTGAAAGCGCCTCTGTGTTCTCACATGGGTAGAAAATCAGCATGGAGCGGCTGCCCAGTTGCTGATTTGCATTATATCTCTTGAGAAAACACGAGGAAGAGAAAGAGTTCCTCGAGAAACATTGATTTGGCTGCAGTTTAAGAGCTGAAATTCCACCTGTTAACCCATGTAGTATTTCTTTCTGCCAAAAGTGACATTTCATACATTTTTCTTTCTTATTTTATAAGGAGATATGTACAAACACAATGTATATTGTGTATATATGTATCTACACAAGGATACTGAAATGAGCTAATGTGTGCATATTACCAGGGATGTAGTGGATGGTAAATCCACCTAGCAACACATCTTCATGATGTACATTCATAGTATCCATCATAGTATGAAGTATCACACAGGTGCAGGTAATACACTGTTAAAACTCACAGTGCAATTTAGTAGAATCACCTCGTGTTGAATCATCAGCTCAACGTGTCAATTTCAACTTATGATTGCCAATTATCGGCTTCAGAGGGACTCGTGACTTCAGGAGTTGTGACTTAAAATTATCAGTTGGGAGAAGAACTTACCAAGCATTCATTAACTTTAAGAAACATTTCCCAGCATGCATTGTATCTGAGATAATCCCAAGAAGAAACCCTTCCTTTTTCTTGATTGGATAAAGTTATTGAAATTGTATGTATTTTAGGTGACTCAAGGGTTAGGATTAAGAATTTAAACCATCATAACCGTTACTCTGCAGATTTTAGAAAATAGTTTTGACATGGTGAGTAGTACCTACCTCTTGTACTTCCTGACCTGCTTGCTTTTTGTCACTTGGTTTAATAATTTTGTCACATATGAACAACTGACAGTAAAAAGCTTCTCACTAGTTAAAAGTAAATAAAGTTCAGCAATTAGGAGATTTAAGCAGATAGATAGATAGATAGATAGATAGATAGATAGATAGATAGATATAGATAGATAAAATAATAATTTAGTACAATTTACAGTTTGGTCAAGGTAGGTGTGAGTATTAAGTATTAAACAGTATTAAACAGTTGTTTATCAGTCAAGATGAATAGACAGTTTCTTGATTTAACACTGAATTTTACTACATCAGAACAACTGATGAACTTTGACCTTTGACTATTTTGCACTATTTTAGCCAACTTGGAATTTTAAGGCCCTATTGATGATCAGCGTCTGGAGGTCAGTTTACCGCTACATCACATATAAGACCCAAAATCACAAACCTTTCAGTAGCTCATGAACTGTAAGTGGTGACAGCTTTGTTGTCAGGATGTTGAAATATACTTACTTTTCTCTGTTGTTCATGCTTTATCATTTCCAAATCAGTCAACTCGGTTTGATATCGCAAAACATTCACAGTCACACTAAACAAAGAGCTCTTTGACCCCTGACCTCGTCATTATATCAGACTGTGTGTTATGGAGATGACTTGAAATACAGCATATCACACGTGTCAGCTCAGCCCCATGCCGTCACCACAGCTGCTTCCTGTTATGGCTGATACAGAGCAGGTGGAGCCACACGATTGGCTGGTCGGCCAGATGTTGACCTATCAATCATTATTGTGTAGTGACTCTCAATGTCTCTCTTAAACACGTGGCATGTATACTGCCTAATGTACATATTTCACATAAAAAATGTTTTAGGCTTCAGCATCCTGCTGCAGTCCATCATTTGTGCACATTCCTTTAAGTATACAGTCTGTCATATATCAATATCTCTATATATCTTCATTTTATTATGGATGTTTCATTTCGTTTCGACATCAGAGGTCTTGAGAAAGGTTGAAGGACAGAAACGCCGACAATAAAATATGTAGAGGTAATCTGTGTGTCGAAATGACACACATTTTTATTCCTTCATACACAGTGGTACGTGTGCTATTTATATCTATTTATATTCATCAATACATACACAGATCCTTTCACTGAATCTGTAGCACTGTCCATTCCAATACATTTCTCCCCTTAGAAAACCATCATCAGACCGTCCGAGCCGATGTGCTTGACGGGATCGAGGAGAAGACATCTTGGTTTTGTTTTTTTTGTCTCTGAAATAAAGCAGA
>CABFOQ010024907.1:0-10759 GCA_900660455.1 Gephyroberyx darwinii
CCACCCAGGAAACCCTGCCCCAGCCTGCTGACTGGGCCACAGGCTAGTACCCTGAGGGGCAGAACCAGTGGATGGACAGCCGCCACACAGAGCATCAGAGTGCTGAGGGAGCGGGGGAGGAGTAGAGGAGGCAGAGGAGGGAGGAAGGTCAGGGGCCAGGACGGTGAAATGGGGGAGAGACAGGGTGGAGAGGATAGAGGACACCAACTTGCAGTTGCAACACAGCCCATTGACATAAGCAAAAAACACCCCGTTTATAATGCAGATGAAAAATTGTGAAAAAAGTGATTGTGATGATTTCTGTCATTCTGAGCAGAGTAGAGATCAGAGTATGTGATGAGGTACTTACATCCATGCTTCCTGTAAAAACAACAATAAAACAATCAAAAACAGAATCAGTAATTCCTTTTTACAACATACAGACCATACATTTCTGTCAAAACTAGCTTTGTTGGGACACAAAGAGAAGAAATAGCTCTCCAGATGACCACCAGAGGACCCTAAAGCTTTTGAAGATGACAAAGTATCAACAAATACAACAGGACAGATGGTCCGTATGGAAATATATCAGTGACTTAAGGCAATGTGTTTGTCATGGGACACACTAATTGAAGAATGACCTGACTATTGCAGAATGCCACATTGACTCTGGATGACTGAGGCGCTCTTAGAGAGGAATGTGCCACAACGAACAACGGACCAGTTCTTTGCTGTCTCTCTACCACTAATGTTGCTTGTTGTTGTGACAACACATTCAACTAGATTAGGCACATTTTCTGGAAAACATGTGGTGTGACAATTGCTGACAATGCAATGGTCTTGTTGGTTGGGTGGTTTTGGATGATTCCTAATGGTTGCTAGGGTGTTACTAGGCTGTCTTCAGGTCATTACTAGTGGTTGCTAAGGTTACTAGGTGGTTGTCATTGTGACTAATTGATTTAACTGACTACCAGGTCTTGCTATTTCACTCTTGTCTTTAATATTACCTTAAAATTGTATATATAGGCAAAAAACATTTTAAGGCCAAAGATCAAATCTATTTATGTACTTTATATATCCATCAATAAATATTTCCATTGATAAATGTATCCTGCATTGTGTTAGGGTTTTTCAATAGCCTTATAATTAACCATATCATAAATACCATCATCATCATCATCATCATCATCATCATCATCATTGTCCTCATGATCATCATCAACAGCAGTAGCAGCATCTTTCTATTCAAAATGAAATATATCTTAATAGAAATATTGATATATCCGTTCATCATTTCTGTGACCTGAGCTCATACCATAGCACTGTACACACCTTTCACTCTACAGCAGGAAACCTTCAGAAATAACTCATGAAGACATGCTAGTATCAGACCCAGGACACGTTTTGGGCTCCGATCCATCCATAAGAAACCAACAGATAAGATTCAGAACAGGAGTTACCTTCTCTTGTCTTTGGTCCTCAGATGTACACAGAAGCAGGCTGCAGGTTGTGGTGCAGGATGGGTGAACCAGTCAGCTTGTACCCAAACACACACAGACTCACTCTTTTATAGCCCCTCTCCATTTGGCCACTCCTCCACTTCCTCACTCCACAGAAACCAAACACACCCTCTCAGGAAAAGCTCTAACAACACAAAGGTAACTCATTCATGGTGGGATGATATGTTATCAGTGATGTTTTGAAGATAGAGGGTTTTCTTTAGTTTTGCTCATGTTATTATCACAACCTTGTCCTCCAGAAAGAGAAGCAGTTGAAACAGTAACTTTCGAGGTGTCTGTCAGAAACAAAATATTGAAATGTACACCCTACGTCAAAAGTTACCAAAACCTCCAACAGGCGTGCACTCCTTTGCTTTACCTCAGTGACAGCACATGACCTTTTCTCCTGCTGATGAGGTCGACTTCCCTGCTGAGCGGTCATGGGACTGTGACACATTCATGCCGTATCTATCTGAGCGGTGGAGAGTAACACAATTACAGCAGATAGATAGAGGAGTCAGGGCTCAGTGCTGTTCTCTGTGTGTTCCCATGATTCAGGCATTGACAACTGACAGGTCAGGCGTTACCGCTTGGTTCACACTGTTCCTCAGTGCTACCGGAAAGGTTTATTCACCGCACTGGGTCTGGCTCGACAGACAATTTTGTACTTTTGATTCAATATTTTTGTGCGGAAGAGCATCATGAGCTTTTATTGATATGAATCTAACAGAATATCTGGTTTCGCGTCTCAACTGGGCTCATCTTTCAACAGGATACACAATTAAAAGAAAGTTGATCTTTATTGAGCAGCCTAATGGCTCAGTGCATGACCTGCTGTAGCTACTCCAACGCAGTAAGACCTTTGGTGGTCTAGTGTGGTCTAGTGGTTAGTGAGACCAACCAGAAGCAGAAAGGTCACGGTTTCAAGCCTCGTAACAGCCAATGAGTGTCTGTCAACCATGTGCCCTTGGGCAAAGCATTGAGCCGCTACTCGTTCACTACCGGGTGTGGCTCAGTGGTAGAGCAGGTTGTCCGCTGATCACAAGGTTGGCAGTTCGATCCCCAGCTCCTCCTGTCTGCATGTCGAAGTATCCTTGGGCAAGACACTGAACCCCAAATTGCTCCCGATGGTCAGGCCAGCACCTTGCATGGTAGCTCACTGCCATCGGTATGTGAGTGTGTGTGTGAATGAGAGGCATATATTGTAAAGCCCTATATAAATGCAGCCATTTACTTATTCTAAGTCACCGTGGGAAGTGTCAGCTAAATGACAACAATGTAGAATACAAAAACACCCTGAATATGTAAGCTAGCCGTTGATAGCATCTACAAAAAAATAATGTTACCAATTTAATCGGGGCCAATATTTTTGCTGACATCAAATGTATGTGATGTAACTGTTGTCAAACTGAACCAAATAAATCACTGTATCCACGGCAACAAATAACACACGCACATGCACATTCACTGCACTATTTGTCCTCACACTATTATTAGATTAGCCATCATCTGAGCTGAAAAATGTCACAAATTGCAGAGCCACGTAGAGCGGTGACACCCAACTCTTCATCTGCCAAGAATTCAATGCCTGACATTTTAAATGTGTTTTTCCTTTTACGCTCTTAATCTATTAGCTACTCCGAGCGACAGGTATCTATTTTTGCCCGGTACATGTTGTCTACCAATCACTGTACGTCTTCTTGTCCTCATGGATTGTTTTCCTGCACTACCGAATCAATGTTGACAACTAGGGCTGCTCCACTCACAGCCTGTGACAATGAGCTATTGAAGGATGCAGCCATGTGGGACAAGTTGGGGTTTCCAGAATTGTGTTAGTGTTTGTATGTGTGCACGTATATGTGTGTGTGCGTGTGTGTGTGTTGAATTATGATCTGTTTGGTAATCAGCCACTCAGGGTGACAAATAACTGTTTCCACCTGTACCATGCTGTATAACTGCTGTCCTCATGGATTATTTCCCTGAACTTCCAATTCAATTTTGGTCCAGTTGAGCGGTAACCCGGGGTTACTTGAGGTTACTTTACTTTTCTCATAAGATCCCAATCAGGAATCTGATTATAGTGTCACTACCACATTTGCCTTTGCTGCTTTTGCTTTTGACTTGGCTCTTGAATTGAATTTTGAGTTATGTGGGAATAAATCTGAACATTGCAAAAATATTACCTTCAGTCAGAAAATTCTATCATTTAAAAATTTAAATTTACTCATGATCTGAAGAGTCAAACACTCCTGTACTTGGGGTTTTAACTAAACTAGATCCGTAGATTTGAACAGAGCGGCCACCAAAGTGACGAGGCCTAACATCCATCACTCCTACATCTAGACCCAGGACTGGGGGCTGTGCTGGTGCCTGGGATGTTGTTGAGCGGTGCCTGGTCAGATGACATGACTTATTCTCTACTATTAGTCTGAATGTTGTAGGCGTAATGCTAGTGCTCCCTAAAAGTCAGTTTAGGAACACTAGTTTTCCTGGAAACAAGACCCCATGTTTTCGGCTCTTTAGTCAGGCAGTGAAACACTAGATGGTGCCTTTCCTACAGATCTAGAGCCTGTAGGAAATGTAGGGAAAATCCAAATCTACACTTGGAGAAAGACCTGAGCTGACTCGGTGGTAAGAGAGAGCACTGGGATATCAGCAAGTATACAACACCAGCTGATCGGATAATACCATATTCTACCATGTCATGTGTTATTCCTGTACAAGCACGAAGCACATGTGTACACGTGCACATGCACTCAAACTCATGAATTCTTCATGAATGTATGAATGTATGCAGCACGACCCCGGGAGGCCAGCTGTGGCTCACAATGCTACACATTAGGCAGTAGCCTAATGTGTAGAAGGGCGTGGCCGTGAGGGACTAGTTGGGCAAGTTGGGGCCTCTGGCATTCTCTGTGTGCATGTGTGGGTATACCTGTACGTGTTGAGTTGAGCATCAGGCCGTGATGTCATGAAGACTTCTCAGGAAAAAAGTTAGGTCTGTAATTTGTTCGTTATTTTGAGAATTTAATCCATTAAACACAATGCTTTTTGCTTGTCTGTTCACTCCAGGGCCTACAGTGAAATGTGAGGGATACAACAGCAGTAGTTATGTAGTTGTCAGTGTATTAAGTAAGGATGGAGTTTGACATATGATATTTGAGGCAGCATAAAGTGTTGTTGAGTGCAAACTACTTAAAGGTTTTATAGCTCAAATAAAGTGAAGTGAGCATTATTCTTTTTTTTATACACTCTATTCATCCCCAAAGGAGAAATTCATCTTTTTGCTTGCAGAGTGCAGGAGCAGCTACAGAACTGGAGCTGGTAGTGATTCAGAGTCTTGCTCAAGGACACTTCAGCAGGGCAGATGCTGCCTGTCACTGGGGTCTTCTGGTTGATGGACGGGTCTCTTACTCACTATTATGACTCCTCTGGATTAACACTCTCCATGTCATAGAATCAGACTCAGTGTGACAGGCATGGAAACCTACCACTGACCAGTGACCAGGCTCCAGACTCCACAGCATGAATCTCCCTGTGGGCAATTGTTTTGTTTGGGCTGCATGGTGAAAAGAGATGCCTCACCAAGGAACAACACAGAACCTTGTCCTCATCTCACACTCCACCCCTGCTATGCATCAGTCCCAGTCTATTGCCATTGAATATTATGAGAAAACGTTGCAAGAACCATATTAATACCTAGTGTGTGTGTGTGTGTCTCTCCATGCATATGTGTGAAGGTTTTCCATGTGGTCATGACATATGCTGTCTGATGAGAGAGGATCTAGTGATGTCACTTCTAGGAAATATCCATTTGTAGTGCCAGCCAATGGGTGAGCTGCAAAAAAAAACGAGACAACCATGAGGCACACCGCTGTTAGGCAGAAGAGAGCATTCTGGGAGGAGCAGGGTTTTCCAAAGCAATGGCAGCGGCATTAGCCTCTGATAAGCTCTGGGCCTTGATCCAACACTCGTAAGCTGCAACCTCCGTACCTCCCTTTCTCCCTTTCTCCCTCTTTCCTTAGCTCTTAGCCCCTCCTCCCTAAGAGTAAAATCACAGGTTATGTAGTAGAAATGTGAAAGTACTGTATAACCAGACGTGAGAGAGACAATTCTTCAAGTGAATCCCCCAAAATTTGTGAGTATTTCCCCCCCAGATAGTGTTTTTTAACCTCTGGTTGTGGGCAGCTCGTACCAACAGCTAAAGACGGTTACACCTTCAAAGAATGATTGAGTGACGGAGATAAAAGAGAAGAGTGTGTGTGTGTAAGAGAGAGAGAGAAAGAGCGAGAGATGGTTCAAAGAAAACGATAATGCTGCTGTTGCCATGGGGACAGCAGCAGGTTTCTGCAGTGACCCACGGTGTGTGTGTGTGTGTGTGTGTTAATATCATCATATCTGGACCACTTTGAGCTCAATTTAATGTCATGAAGGATCCTATCGTTCGTTCAGAGATGCTGAGGCTGACGTTACAGGCATAACCAGTGTCCGCTGATATAACCTACATTGACCTGTGCGTTCCCACAATCCACCACTAGATGGCGGTATCAAATTCTCAGACGGGGCCGGTAGCTGTGGTTGCTATCTGTTGTTACGTGAAAGGCAATGGACACCAATAGGCATTGATCATGGATCAGGTCACCTCAGCTGACTCCTTCAGGTCCCTGAAATAAATACAGAACAAATACTTGGTACTGAGAAACAACAGAAATAAAAAAGATGATGATGATGCACCTTCACCATTGAGCTAATACTGGTTCTAAATGGACCGTTCTTCATCTCTGAGAGCCAGACAGCTTCCTAATAGTGATCTAGCATCACCCATGCAGAAAACTGACTCCAGGTTATCTTTGGCTTGGCAGTTTCAGGAAAATGTGCTGCTGCATCCTGAATGCCAGCTCCCCCTGTTGTCAATAGCTATGACTGACAAGTTCCAATTTACGCCTCACTGACGTGGGGTTTCCTCTGTCGGCCGATGAGAATCCCACCCTGTGCGACTATTTGACAATGATACTGCTGTGGCTGCCTATAATAAGTGTTGCACTGCCTGAAATAGTCCTGAAGCTGAAGGGGTGTTCCCACTGCTCACAGACTGGGCTCACATTTCCCAAAGGGGACAGGCAGCAAGGGTGGTAGGGAGGAAGAGCAGGGTGGGGGGGCAGTATCATCATGGGAGGCCAAATCTCGGGTCTGGGGATGTGATCTGAGAGAGGTAAAAGTCTCTGTGTGTGTTTGAGTGTGTTTGCACAGTGTATGCATGCTTTTGCAGGCGTCTGACGGCTGACCCTACATATGTAGCACATATGGGCAGTGAGAACAGGAATGCACGTATTTTCTTTAGGTGAGACGTGGCAAGCTTGTACTGTACTGTGGGGATCAGGTGGTGAAGAAGAAGAAGAAGAGGGAAATGTGGGAAGAAGCTGGCAAAATAATATATTTGTCTGTCTCTCTGTCACTCTCTCTCAGTTAGCCAGACAGTCAGATATAAGGACCTGCCTGCCACAGCGGGAGAAATCGACTCGTGTCCTCACACATTCACTTACTGTAGTCTGGGGAGCAGCCCTTTGCTACAAACTGCATGTCAAAAACAGAGATGGGAGATCAATGAGGGCCCTGACACTGTCAGAGCTAGCAGAGGCTGTCACACTGTCTGTATCCTGCTCTGGGGCTACAGGCTGTGTCTGGCTCCACTTGAGAAACACTTACATACACTCATGTTGGGCTCTTGAGTAGCTGAGAAATGACAACGTGATGTACAGTACACCACTTAAAACAAAAAGAGGCGCAGTCTTTGTTTGAGGCAACAAATGATTAAGCCTCAGAAACAAAATGTATTTTATCAGAGAATGGACTGAGGTCTTGAACATTTGGCTCATCTCAGTAACAGATGGCTATGGGCCCTGAACGCAGCATAATGACTGGATATTGATATGTGGGAGCTTTGTTCAACAGGTGGCCCCCATGTATGTTCAGAAGAGGCAGCAGTAGGCCTTTCTGGCCAGGAGGCAGGCAATGTCAAAAAATCTGTGGCAATATTACAGTTTGTCAAAAAGATGGTTCATGGGTTATGTGGCCACATGTACGTTTTAGAGATATTTGGAGATATGAAGCCGTATTAGCAGCTCCGTAATTGAACTGATGCACCTTAGGCCACGCCCCCATTTGATTACATTTTGTCAGAGGGACTGAGAGGGTTTCTGTGGATGGACATGATGGTTGGTAGAGGACAACAGTGGAGAGAGAACCTGTGATCATTCTCTCACTATTTCAAATGAATGAAATAATATTGCAATTTAACAATTTTCCATTTGCTGATGATCTCGGTAGGAGGGGGGGTCTCTGGGATAAAACCTTTATCTAACGGGGGTCTGTGGTCTCTATTTGGGGTACCTTGGCATAGTCTGGGGCCCCTGCCGTACCACACAGGTGCTCTATATTTCCAGAGCGCTCTCCGCCCTCTCCGCCGCCACAAGCTGCGCTCATTCGCTCCCCTCAACAGCCCGGATGTAGCGCACAGGACCGCACAGTCCTCCACTCAGTGATAATAACATGGCGCTGGCAGACACATAACGGTACCCACCATAATAATAATAATAACAACCACAAAACAGACCAAAATAAGCGACGGGACATGTGAGCACTGCGATCCAAGACAAGCAGGTACGTGCGGGGGGCATTTGCTCGACAGAAAATGCGCTTTGACGATGCGTTTCGGGCGAAATGTGGCTGCTTGCTTCTTGCAGGGAGAGGAGGAAAAAAAAGCCGCTCTGTAAAGGCGAAATGCTTGTCTAAGGGGTTATACTATCTCTGCGCTTCACACAGAAACAGCAGTGTCATTCAGGGCAGGTTGTATAGCTGTTTACAATGCAGTCGGGAATAAAGAAATGTCATTTTGTAGTGTGTGTGCTGTCATGGCTGTCAGGCTCTCGGTGCGTCGACCGCTGTCCTTGGTATTGAACTGGGTGGGCATCACACCTATGCATCTTGCAAATATATATATATATATATATTTTAGGCCTGTTTTTGCTTGATGTACATTTGCACTGCTGTCGTAGCTTAAGCAAATGGGAATAGTTGCAACAAATTCACTGTAATGTTCCTATAATAATCCAATAGGGACTTCTAACGTGGCTGTGCTGCTCAATAGTGAGTTTCTAGTGACCTCAACGGACTTGATAGTATTTTTTTTAATCTCCCATGGCATCACTATTACACCCCTGCTGTGATCTTAGTACACTATCTCTTTATTCTAGGATTACAGTATTTCCTTTTCCGTTTTTAACAGTGCTGTTTATGTGATGATGACAGTGCAGGACACTTGCACTCTGATGGCCCTTGTTTTTTGTTTTCTCTCTCTCTCTCTCTCTCTCCCAGTAAATCACAGTGTGAGTATGGCCAGGCTAATGTAGGCCAGGTAAGGTCTGGAACAGATGGCTTCGTTTTCAAGTTCAACGTGGCTCTGGGATTAGGATGTGTAGATGAAAATGAAAAGTGGTGGCTAGGCTGTTTGAGCTGGGGTTCCCCTGCTAAGCTCATAATCGCCCTAACAGCAACACTCTATTAATAGGGGCAATAACAACATCTAGCACAAACCCCCTGAATCTGCTAGCCTATATTTTGCCCTACAAGGAGCAGAAATGCTGCTTGCTAGTGTTAGGCCTATATGGCTAGGAGTTATGCTGATACAGACTGCAGTACTGAATCCTACGTTTTACTGGCAGTGATGTTGTGGTCAGTTTAAAGGTGGGTGAACTTTGACCTCCAGTTGTGATCATCCTATGGCAAACAGCTAAAAATACAAGCAAAAATCAGTCATTTATGGGGTTTTTCCCCCTTCGGAGGCCCAAACCTCATATACCTCACATCAGTTTGATACTCTTTCATGCTACTATTATGATGTATTATGATGTATTATGATGTATTATGTACTATTGTGATGTATACTATTCAGTGATGTCATAATGATGTAGGTCAGTGTAAAACGGTACCCTCCACTCTCCACTCTGGCTTGGCCTGTCGCGGCCATTGGCATGCCGACCTTGTCAGCCTCCCAGTAATAATCGCTTCATCTATCACTGGTATCGGTCCATAATCTATCAAACCCGTCTGCCTGCTACCCGGCCGACATTGACTTTTTTTCGTCCCTTTGGAGACGAAGGGATCTGGGTCAATTTTTTTGCGTGCCCCCTGAAAGGTGCTGGAAGGTAGAAGCTGACTCAATGTGTTGGGCGTGTGCACGGCTGCTCACACACTCCCCTGGTTATCCACTCTTGTGATGTATTCAGCGCCGAGCGCCGAGCACAACAGCTTTACATAATGATCAAAGCTTGAGGGACGCCAGAGCATGGCTTCAGCCTGCAGTAATATTAATAATAACCTTTGAAGTTATCAGGATCCCAAAACCTTAGTCCTTTCATATTCTGCCTCTCTCTCTCTCTCTCTCTCTCTATGTATATATATATATATATATATCTGTGTGTGTGTGTTTTTCTTTCTCTCACACACACACACACACATTTCTGGATACAGGATGCTTGAGAGAGGACAGTGATAATGAACACATGACGAACTATTTTAGTCCCTATGGCTGTGCACTAGACTGCTCATGCTGTCTGTGAGGAGGCTGGCTTCATGGCTTGCACAAATTCACCATTACATAAGAGTCCGAGGGAGTCATACATTGAATCATTTTCTATTTGTTCCCTATCGGTTTTACTACTTCAACCTTTGAGACTGACCTCATGTGCCACGGACCGACGTCTCCCTCTCCCTCTCTGTCTCGGATGTGGCTAAGTAGTGTTTGAAATGCAAGCATGGGAATGTGTTATCTGTAATTGAAGCGTCTGCCTGATTCAGACCTCCGTTTATGTGGGAGAAGACTCATTGGCCATTTTAACCAAGTGTCTGGCAGACTTCGGCTGAGCGCTAATCGAGAGGCAGACTTGAGGAGCATGCAAACAAGAAAGGCCCAGATCGAGGACCGGGGGAAGAGACGCTAACTGATGAGAAACCGTGGAGGGTAAAGGGGAGCAGGAATGGTGTTGGGGGGGGGAAAGAGATGAGGAGAGAACTAGAGGAGGAGAGGAAGGAGATGAGACGTGAGGAAAAAGAATATGAGAGGAGGAAGAGCAGGAGAGGTGACCGTCGGAGAGCAGGACGGGGATAGAGAGATAAGCTGTACAGCCCAGAGGTGGTGGAGCGCAGAGGTTTACCAGGAGCAGAGGAAGAAAGGGAAATAAAGGTGGGATAAGTACAGGGGGATAAATGGGTTGGGTGGGGTG
>CABFOQ010024911.1:0-11392 GCA_900660455.1 Gephyroberyx darwinii
CCTCCGGCTCTCCACCTTCCTTCACTAGAATATATTATCTGTAGTAATAGGAGTAATATTAAGAATAGGAGTTAGGATGTGGAGGGAGAGAGGGAAAGAGGCACAAGAGAAAGAAAAAGGACAGAAACAAGGAGGAAGTAAAGTAGGAGACTATAAGTAATAATATGAAGCAATATGATATTAAGACTGGAGGTTACCTAAGGTCACAGTATGTCATTGCTAAAATATAAAGTCAGAGAATATCAGCCAGTGCTTTTATGACTGTTTCATTATTTATAGTGCGAGAGAGAGAGACTTATTAGGCTGAATCAGAAATCAGAAAGTTCAGAGGAAGGAAGGTTCACTGAAGGAAGAAAGGTGCTTAAAATATTGGGCTTGCTTTTACATTATTACAGCTTCCATCTGGGGGCCAGATGCAGCAGCCATTTCATGTCACTCCTTATAAGCCTAAGTATTTGTTTGAATTTAATTGGAGAATCTAGCGATTAAACCAAACACTTACTAGGAAGGACTCAAAATGGCTGCCAAACGATCCCAGGTGGGAGCGGTGACATCGTGTCAAAGTAAATACGTGCAAATAATATTTCCGCAGGGGAACTGCTTTCGGGGCCATATAGAGCTAGAACAAAGCATTCGGGTACCCACAGTGTCTCTCTTATTAGGTTGGAAAACAGTCCACTACTTGTGTGTGTGTGTGTGTGTGTGTGTGTGTGTGTTTTGGGAGAGTAAGAGCAAGAGGGTCATTTAGCACTGTCATTTAGCCCGCAGTGAAATTGAATCACAAATAAATCACCATTATCGGCTTGTTGACATCAATACTCATAATTGTGATGTGGTATTTCCCTATCAGTGTTATACGCCCTGAAATAAAAACTCTGAACTGAATAATGAAATATCGAAAAACATATCAGTGCACTAAGGGGAGCTGCTTCACAGTAAGTTGCTTTGTGTCCCCCGATGAATTAAACCAAATTCTTACATGCACGGATTACAGCAAAATCAAGTAAAATGTCTTGAAGCACAAATAAATGGGCATTTCAAAACTGGGACAGGGTCTGATTCCCTGATAATGGCGAGAAGATGGTTCCTAAGAGAGTTGGCCCTGGAGCAGAAAGCCTACACCTGTTTTCCTTTAAATGTGGAAAATGACCTGAAAGTCCTGTGTGCAGAGAGTTTTCATAATTTCAAAGGCAGCCTGTAAAATGGCAGTATGTTGCGGGGAAAGGCCATGTGATGCTCCAGCACAGCATTTCGGTATTTTCGTAATCAAAATGTGCTCGTACAGGGAGTCAACGATAAGAGACTAAGCCCAGGGTGACGTGGTCCTGTTTTCTGATTTGGCTCAGTGCTCTGACTGCTGGGTGTTGGATAAGTTAGATATTTCTGAGTGTGGATTTGAGACAGACAGAGAATAGTTCACTGCAGTAATCAATTCTGGAAGAAACCAAAGCACAGATCGTTTTCTAGACCGGCAAAGGAGAGGAAGCTCTAATTGTGTAGATACTTTAAGTGAATATATATGCTTTTTAGATATACAAAAAGAGATCTGGCTCAAAGATGATGACAAGGTTTTTGACAGATTCCTTTGAGGTAACTGTTCAGCCATTGAAATAAGTATAGAAATGAATGGCTGTAGATGGAAGCTGTCACATCAAGTGAAAGCTCAGGGAACAATCAACCCTGCTCTCATACCTTCTCCACTTTATTATTGTAGTTGGAATTATTCTAGCTCAATCTATACTTGTGTGTGTGTCTGTATAACTCCATGTTCTTTATCTGTGTGTCTTTCTTATGAAGTTCTTTTCAAAGCACAAACAAAAAGAGACATACCAATACAAGAGGGCAGTGGGTTATCCCAAGCTCTCCTCTCCCCCGTCATGCATTTCAGCGTGGAAGCCCCGTGCAACGTATATCCTGGTTCGCATCTGTATGTGATGCTGCTCCCAGAGAAATGACCTTGGTCGTTCACCTTGAAACCAAACTGAGGCACGCCTGGGTCCTCACAATGTGACAACTCAAAACCTAGAAAGAGAGAGAGAGAGAGAGGAGGGGGAAATGCAGATCTTTACAGTGTGTTTTTCTAGGTGCTCACTATGGGATAGCTAAGACCTACTGGGGAAACAGAATTAGTTGTTTAGATGCACAGAGATATGTGGCATACCTAAGTACTCTGTTGTTGAGCTAGCGGATGTATCATAGACTGATAAGCTCTCATCCTGGTTATATATATAAAATATATAAAAAAAGAAAAAGATATATGGGATATACCAATATTAGACGGAAACTGAAGCATGCAAACACCTTATCCCATTTAATGTTGTTTTTCACAGTCTGCCTGAGCTCGGTTTCCATGGTAATATTCAGAACATTTTGATTGTTCGTGTGCACAATTTTAGATTTCGGAGAGCAGGATATGAAGATGCCTATATATAGCTTATCTTAGACCTCACCCAGGGTTTGATCTGTTACCTGGAAGACTACGTGCATGTCTGAATGCTCTCCCAGGCTGGTATTTACAAAAGGTGTCTATTTATTGTTTAGCAATTTGAACGGAATTGAGCTCATCCTCACCTCTGGTCTGAATGGATGTAGGCTCATTTGAAACACAGCATGATAAAATAAGCCGACATGCTTTCTTTATTGAAACCCAGCAGTTGAGCCTTTTTGGAGGATTGCCTACAGAGGTGAGACATTAATGTGGAAATAGTCCTAAAGGTTTATTCCACGAAACAAATAATGCTGCCGGATGCACGGCACGTTAACTTCTATTTGCATCTGTATGACAGGTGAGGTATAGAGGGGTGAGATGAGCAGCGATCGGTTCCACTCGTAGGGCTGAGAGACGTCTTGCGTGAATCAATTTGAACGGTTAGATTGTCCATTTCCGACATATGGCCCGTCGGACGGCACCGCCAGGCGTGGGTGTGTTTTGGTGCTCATGAGATCACACCTTTCACATCCCCTCCTACGCTTGAATCAAAGCTTTACGAAAGCTTTGTTAATCAAACATGACAAGTTTCTTATGATCATTTCACTCAATTTGCTGTGAGTAATGTGATTTTTTCATAAATGAGGACCACTGAGAATTAAATTGATTCACTGCAAAAGGGAGCACATACATACACCTGCCACATGGAATGTACTTTCTGAATCAATCTAAATCTGATCCTGGTAAAGTTTTACTTCCAGTACTCTCTGTATCAGTATATAACTCCTACTATATCTTACTGCATACTAACGTAAAGGCATGTATACATGCAGCATGTCCTAGCTGGTGGTATATACTAGTTTCTAGTGAATATTTACTGTAACAGACCAGTTTGAATCTTTTTCACTGTAGCACTTCAAGATCTAAGTTGTAATTTGCACTAATGAAAGCTCATAATCAATGTTGTAAATGTATACTCGTATGCAACGTCTACTTAGATTAGATTAGATTAGATTCAACTTTATTGTCATTGCACAGAGTATGCAGTTTGGCATCTAACCAGAAGTGCAAACAGCAGTAAAGTGCAGAGTATGTACATATGTATAGTGGTAGATAAATATTAAATAAACAGTAAGGGATCGATATGACTGTGAGTAAGATGTACAGAATGATCAGTAATTGCAATTGTAAAACAGACATTGTAAACAGGGTACACAATATCTATAATATATTTTATATATAAAATACATATATTTTATATATAAAATGTATGGTGCAAAGCTGCAAAGGTGCAAGTAGTGCAAAAATATATCTAAAGCATATAGTGCAGGTACTGAAGTATGGCAGTAGTAGGGAGGTCATTGGTCATTGTTCACTTACTAGAGTATACTAGTTTAAAGTGCAAACTAACTGTAGTGTATACATACTTGATTGTATGTATTTGTACTCCACCAATTCGAAGCCTCCTGTTGTATCTCCTGTATCCGTCATGTGTAATAGATTCATGTGGTTCATGATAGCTCTATATACTCTATATCCTTACTAGAGTAAACCAGTTTGAATCCCACTCCTGTGCATTCTCAGTGAGAGTAGATCTTCAACCACATACATTATGATTTAGACTAGATTAAGTGTATTCCTGTGTGAAGTATTCTCCAGTTGAAAGCGTATACTGGTTTGTAGTGTATACTTACTGGAGTAGACCAGTTTGAATCCCTCCCCTGTGCTTTCTGCATCACTGTAGAATTCCAGCCAGAGATGATTTGAGGTGGAAATCAGAGTCAGGCCCAACATGGATGATCCGGTGAACGCTCCGAGAACATGGGCTGAGCTATCTTTACCATCGTAAATCTGTAATAGTAATAGCACAACACACGGATATGATACCTATACGTATCCATAATGACTGAACAGAGGTGATCCAGTTGAGGCTCCAAGGACACGGACTAGGTTTTTTTTACCGTCATTGATCAGGTTTCCAGACAGAATGTTGTATTGTCTTTTCTGTCATACATCAAGGGAAAACACTGTGTGCGTGTGTGTGCGTGTGTGTGTGCGTACGTGTGTACCTTGAGTATATCCCCCTGGGCTAGATGGAAGGTTCTAGCAGAAATATTGATGCCTTTCCCAGCCTGCACCTGAAGTCAACACGAAATCCAAATCAGATTTATTCACCAACAAAACAGACAACATGTACTTGAAAAGGTCCCGAGGTAGTTAAGAGTTCTGGGTTCATGCCAGCATTAAATATTTAGAGCGCGTATCTTTTCTCAAATGAGTCACATTGTGTTTATTCACCAAGAACACACATCCCCCATCCAAGGGTGAACTGATTCATTACCTGGATGCTGTAGATGCACTCGTGGTTGTTGTCGTAGTTCATGGGGTAGTTGGGAGACAGAAGGATCCCCTCATTGTTCACGACTGAAGAACCACACTCCGCTGACGACACACAGAGAGAGTAGAGAATGAGAAAATGATAGACATGGTTTAATGATAAAAAAATAGTATAGTGAACGCTCTGAACACACTAGAATGATGCGATGTGAACATGTGGTGCGAAAATGTGATTGTTTTTGAACCCACATTTGAAACTCCAGTGGAATTTCCCAAGAAAAAAAAAAAAAGTCTATATAACTTCTAAGATTTTTACATGTTTTGTTCTGTTTTTCATTGTAGGAATCTACTGTATAAAAGTTCCCCAGCTGGGTTACGAGCCAGCAGTCATAGAGAATACATCAGGGTGACTTCAATTTCCTGCTGTGAGTTTTACTCTTTAACATTTTGTCCTTGGAGTGAAAAAGTGAAAAAGTTTTTCCCCTACAGAGGATGAAGATTCCCATTTTTTAATAAATGGACGAATAGTGCTACTGCTGTGTGTGTGTGTGTGTGTGTGTGTGTGTTCTCTCTGTTTGTGTAGTTATCTCCTAGGGTTCAAATGTCCCTACAAGAATAGGACATGTGCGTGTGCGTGTGCGTGTGCGTGTGCCTGTGTGTGTGTGTGTGTGTGTGTGTGTGTGTGTGTGTTAAATTTAATAAGTCTGTTGTATTGTTAGCCACATAGTACTGTGGGAGCTTGGGAAGGTAGTAAAACTCAGAAACTAATATACCTAAAGATACTCTCTCTCTCTCTCTTTCACTCTCCCATCCTTTTGCCCTCTACCTACAGTAACTTTCCTCTCTCTTTCCCTCTCTCTCTCCCTCCCTTTCTCCCCTTTTCTGTGTCACTACTGGTGTAATAGTCATATTACAGCTGTCATATCGTCAATAAATCACACTGCTACAGTTTCCATTTAGAAAATTACCTCTCCACCCTCTCCCTCTCTCCTTTTTAACGCCCTCCCTCTTTCTCTCTCCTTCTCTATTTTTTGTGCCTCCTTTACCCTGCTCTCCTGTAATCACCCGCCTCTTCCTCTTCTTTCCTCTGCACTCACCACACCTCTCCTCTCCTCTCATTTTTTTCCTCATCTCCTCGCCTTTCCCCTTCTCCTCTCCTCTCCTTTGGCAAGATTACTACATAGAAGTTCATGTTCTATGTAATAAGACCGATAAAAGGGGTTAGTATAGACAGAGTAGAAGAGGCAGGCCACAGACATATTAGAGTGACTCTACAGACACTGGACTGCCACCGTTACAGCCTTTCTTCTGGACGCCTTAAAAAACAACCTGCTTAATCTTCTAAGGAAGAGCAGAGATTGGGCGAGCCGCCAAAACATCCTATGACTCTACAGTCTGTCTGCTGTTTAATCAATGTCATCGGTGCTCCAGGCTGTGCACCAGGTTTTCCTAATTGTAAAGAATTCTTAAATGTAGTGGCATTCCCCTTAAATGCACCACGTAACGCACAGCACATCATGCAGCAATGCAACACAACACACAGGAGCTAAATATAGCAGACCACACTACACCACATACCACTGCAGCGCCAGTCTCTGTGCCTGTTTGCATTATCGGTCTTTACCACTTTACAGGTTGAAGACAACAAAACAGGTAAAAGTTAACACAGCTAACATGATGTGAGGCTGACAAGAAAACAAGATAGACATTATTCTCCATTCCTCTCTCTCTATTTTGTTCCTCCTCCTCCTCTCCTTTGTGTTGTGTTGCAGCACACCATGCAGCAATGCAACACAACACACAGGAATTCAATATAGCAGACCACAATACACCATACCACACCACGCTGCAACACCGCTCTCTTTAAGCCTCTGTGCATTATTAATCTTTACCACAGTGGAGGCAGACAAAAACAGAAATGTTGACATCGTGTAAGGCTAAGAATCTCGCACTACCTGGTTTAGCACTCTGAGCTGTCTCTCTAAGGTCTGTCTCTCGAACAGAAGAGCTGCAACATGATGACCACAGTACATCTACAGCGCTGCTCTTTCACCAGAACTCTATAGCAGCTGCTGTCTGTCTTGCTGCAGCCGTTACTGTCTCAAACTACTCACGTGCTAAAACAACACCCTTTGAAGGAGTGCAGAACTGTTCACTATTGTCTTTGCTGCTATTTGTTCTTATTATTGCCCCTTATTGATTCTACATCTGCACTCAAATCAAACCTCATTTGAGTAATTTCCTCACAAAGACCTTGAAGTTTGCCCCTCTCTGCTTTTTCAGATTGCCAGATCCATTTATCCTTAGCCCTGTGCAGTTTGCTGCCTGTGATTCTCCATTACATGTCAGAATGCTTGGTTACACCCGTATGGATTAGAGCCCAAAATGGAGCATAGACCTACTTCTGATGCGTCCCCATGTGTCCCCAATGTAAAATTCTCATTTGAGTTGGGATGATTTGCATCTATCTCTGTCGTTTTGTACATTTACATCTATTTCTGACTTCTAGTTCTTGCTTTTTATGCTCCATTCTGCTTGGAGCTGCCTTCTTCACTTTAGTTTTTGAGAATCAACGTCAGAGCATCTCTACCCTTTCATTGTAAAAGGGTAGAGTTGGTCGCAACAGTCAAATATAATTACTATATAATGGACTAAGAATGGGACAAAAGTCACTGCCCACTGGTGACTTGCTTAAGAAATATCGGACTTTCACAGTATTATTCTTATAGCCACTGAAATTTGGTTTGTACACATTTGAGTGGTGCCTGTGAATCTCCTATCTAGTTTGGTGAACATCAGTTTAGTACATCAGTTCAGTTTATTTAATAGCTGTTTTTGGAACACAATGTTTAAAACATGAAAATGTGTCTCAGAATGATGAAGGATAGTGAACCATTTAAATATGAAAACTAAAAATGAAAACTTCCAAGGAGGCGCTTGACTCATCCAACAAATACCACTGACTGTCATTCTGATTGTCATACTCTATTCTGAATGCTCCTGAAATGATTTGTCTTCTTTAACTTTCTCTCTTTTTGTTTCTCTCTTTTTCTCTTGCCCTCTCTCTTGCTTTGTGTTTTTTTTTCTTCTAAAAACACAACACAGACCTTGGCCTTGTCTGCCTCCTGCCTATAGAACTGCGGATGCCTAGATTTTCAAAAAGATATCTTGTCATTCAGAACTTTTGTCTGTGATTTTTCCTGTTGCTTTGTGGCAAAGTTTCTTTATTTGCAAAGAAAATCAACACATCAGCAGCCAGTTTCTCAACACATTTTGGAGACATATCATCACTTGGGACATGCATGCTATTCCACTGAATGTTGAAAAAATAAAATCTCATTTCTCTTTGTTTGTGAAAGACAGAGGTAGCAGAGAAAGTATTATATCTGTATTGTGATGACAATGGAGGGCAAACTAATGGATGCTTTTCTTACAGTTACAAAACTGCAAAATTACACATGTACTAAAGTGTTGCAATTAAAGCACGCTGACAGTTTCCAGTGCCAATTGAGAGACAGTGCCTGGTGAATCACAAATCTCAAAATGTCAAATTATCTCATACCGACAGAAACCTTTCCAGGCATTTGTGAGCGTGCCACATTCTCCTCCCTTCTCCCAACTAGAAAAATGCATTCTGGTCCCCACTGGACTCATTGCCCAATACTACACTAATATGATGATACTGGTCATAGTAATAGTAATAGTGAGAGTAATATTACTACATACCGACACATCTAGGTAGTGGAGCGCTCCACATTCTCCGCCCCCCTCCGAGACAGATTAACTCTGGCGCCCCCTCTAGGCGGTATCCCATATTGCAGGAAAACGACAGTGTGTCCCCGATGCCAAAGCTGTAACCGTTTCTCCTGCCGAACCGAGGCATTCCAGGGTCCTCACATGGCTCCAGGGTGTATTCTGTAGAAAACAAATAGATATTAAATACATAATAAATGCATGAAGAGATATTAAAAACCTAATATAATGTGGGACAGAACTATGACAGCTCACCATCCAAACAGAGTCCAAGGGTATATTCTGTGTATGATTTTTAGAAAATAGATATTATGTATTATGTACATGTATTGATCTGTATTTATCTATATTTAAATTGCAACTGTATTGCTTGCCAAACCTAAAAGTCAATTAAGCAGGTTTTCTTGATTCCTGACAATTCACTTTTTGGAGACGTAATGTTTTTGTCTAACAGCAATGACATGCTCATATTATAATAGAAAGGCTCTCTGCCCTTTCCAGGTTGTGTGAGAGAATGAAATTATCTGTCCTTGACATGGTTATTAAGAGTACTTCAGATAAAACTAGTGACAGAACATTTTAGTGAATTGTAAGAAAATATCTCAGATGAACTATCGACACGATGACACCTATTACTTCCATAAATAACTAAATTTGACAGCATACATTTTTCTGACATACCGGGAAAAAACACTTAAAAAATACATTAACACTGAAAATGTAACCATTAAAAAATAAACTAAGACACTTTATGACCATGGTCTCTCTCTCGCTGTGAAGAAATCATTTTCAATAAACTCTTGAAAATACATCCCATTTAAATACAGTCTTTGCTTACTTGCTCTTTGATTTCATGCCTGAGATCTTTTGTAAAATTCCCAACAGGAGAAGTTGTGGGAAGTCATTTAGCGGTGGTAGTTCTTACAAGTTACAAGTTAAAAGTAATTATTACACTTTCCAGAGAATGTGATGTTGAAGCTTTTGCCAGAAATAGAGAAGACCAACCAGCAACCAGTGTTGTAGTGGTAGTGGTAGTAACAAGGGTCAATTCACTTCAATCCCTTTAAAATGCAATAGAAGAGATGCGTGATTTGCTAATGATTGAGCGCTTATTTTCAGTTATTTGTTAATATGAAGAGTTTCTTTCCAACATGCTATCCACCATTTGAAAAACAAACTGACACGTATTCTCACAAAAATGGTTTTACATATCTGAAGATATGCTGACTGACTTTGGTTAAGGTTTGGGTCAAGGTATGGCAACTAAAACAACTTTGGCCAAGATTAGGTTTTTGGTTAAGGCAGGGGTTAACTTCAGGCAGCTAAACCAACTTTGTTTTAGGTTAAGGTTAGGGTAAGGATTAGGTCATGGTTAAATAAGAAAACCTTTAGTTGAAAATTAAAGTCTGTTTGAGAACTTCTTTATATCAGACTTGAACCTGGGTCACTGGAGTTTTATGTCAAACTACTGCCTATTTCACTCGTGACCTCCGCCTCTTTTCGTTCCCAATTTGTACGGTATCATACAAAATTACTATGGCTTACTTTTCGTAACTTTCGTAACTAATTCCATTCATACTAAGTTAAAGTTATGAAGTTGAGTTGTCTTACAAAATGGTTGAAAGCACAAAAAAATCCCAGCACTTTTTATACGATAGAACCTTTTTTAGCAAAATTATATATCATTTTGAAATGAACACTTCCTCTGTTGAATATAAACCTAGTTTTTACATTATTTGAATTGTGAAGGAAATCTTCCTGAATTGATTGAATTTAAGTTACTGAACAAGGACCTCATGGGCGTACACTAACATGATACTTCAATAGTTGCGTAATTTACCAGAAAAAGTTATGTTGAAGCCCTCGTATGAAATGGAAAAGTCAGAGATGAATCGCAGCTGGGCTTTGAAGTTGCCATAGAGACCAGCATTGATGTTGCCAGGCAACTCGTTGCCAGTGAGGCGAGCCAGAGGTTGCAGGAAACTCCCATTCTCAGTAACCAAGAGATAGTCATGCTGGTCCTCAAGGTGGAAGGAATTAAACTGAAACTGGACTCCTGTGAGAGAAAGAGTGAGACAGAGACATAGTGAGAGAGCGACAGGGGGATAGAGAGACAGACATACATTTCCCAGAATGCCTGTCAACAACCCCGAGAGAATGAGTGTGAACATTTTGCTGTAACCGGAGTACATGCGACCAGAGTAAAGTTAGCTTGATATTGGATATTCTGTGGATATCTGTTTGATCGCCTTCAAGAACTTGTAAAGCAAACAAGTCAAAGCACATTAAGGAATATATTTGTGATTACTGGAAGAGGAATAACAATTCACAACCACAACCAGAGATGTGGACTATTGTATTGTGGAGGGGGTGGAGAAATTGGTGTCTCTTCCTCTTCTATGATGGATTTCCCCTGTATGTTTGATGAACGTTGGTGCAAAATGGTGAGTCTAGAAAGAAGCCCTTTCTCTTTGATTCTGAGTGACTGACACCAAAACCTGACATTTAACCACTGATGTTTTAGACTGTAGAAAATGTTTCTCCTATTAAAATCCATTGTAGCGGCACTGGAAATATCTCAATGTGACATCATGTTGTCTACATGACAACAATATGGATCCAGAAACGCCAGGTGCATCACCAATAGCTATTAGCTATTACTAGTATCTAACTGTGTTAAAGTGCTTTATGATGGAATTTTCCTTCAAGAAGGATGTGCTATTTTCATCACCCGTGATAACTGTTGGAATTATTTTTCATACTTCATACTCACCCTCTGGTAATATGTGTGGATCTTTCTGTAACTCTTACCTTTCCCATGGCTGACTTCAACACTCCACGTGCAGTTGAGAGATGAAGGGTAGCTGTCTGGAT
>CABFOQ010024911.1:11786-22344 GCA_900660455.1 Gephyroberyx darwinii
TCTTTTTGCACAGATATCTTTCATGTTAATAGAGATTGTTTTCAAGTTTTCAAGTATCCAAACCAGTGAAGCCGTGCAAATGTCTCCAATGTGAGCCTCCGAGTCGGGCCTCATGATGACCCTGTGCACAATTTAACTGTGCAGATTGTTGTGCAGTAAGGAACCTGTGCTTGCCTACATAAGGAGGCGCTCGGAGATGTGATACCAGGTCCTTAGCAAAGCTTGGAAAAATCTGTTGCTACAACTCTGCATCCTAACATATTAATTCATGCTTGCTCCAACTGGTTTGTCTTACAGTTGGCCAGCTTAAAGTCGATCGAGAAAAGCTATAAAGTCCCATAACATTAAAAACGTCCAAATATCTCAAATGTACAAGTACAAGGGAGGCCAAGCTGCTTGGTGTCACGGCTGTTCAGACTTTCCCCTCACTTTCCCCTGACTTCTAGTCTTGTCTGTTACTGTTTTCCTGTTGTTGTGTGTGTGTGTGTGTGTGTGTGTGTCTCTCTCTCTCTGTCTTTCTCCCTCAGTCTCTCTTGTCCTTGCAGGTTGGTGGGCGTGTCACTGAGGTCTTCCATACCTGCTCAACTGTTTCCCATGGCCAATCACCTGTGTATATATGCTCTGCTCTCACCATGCTCCAGTGCTAGTTTGTCAGTTTTGCCTACTGCCGCTACTCCTGTTGTCTAGCTTCCATGCTTAGCTTCAGTGTATTAGTTCCTAGCCTTTTGCCTGTTTTGTACCTGCATTTCCGATCTACCAGTAAAGCCTGCTTTACCTTACTCCCTGCCTCCTGCCTCGTCTGCTTCTGGGTCCGCTAGTACTAAGCCTTACAATTGGTGGCGTAGTGATTAAGGAGAATGTCTATGACCCTGCAAGCACGGGGGCAAAACCCAGTGACAGAACGAGCATCTAAAGAGTCCTTGACCAACACACTGAATCGTTTCCAGCTCCTGGAATGCTGTTCTGTAGCTGACCCTGACCTCTGACCTCCTTGTGGAGGGTGGCAAGTGAAAAGATTAATTCTCCAAGGGAGGATCAGTAGAGTATCACAAAAAGCACTTAAGCACAGTACCGGAGTAATTGTGTTTAGTCACTTTCCACCTCAGAGTGCAGCTATCCAGACAATAACCTCGACAGTCAGTCCCCACCACTACTCACCACCTCTACAACCTCAGTCAAACATTTTAGAAAGCATTCAAACCGCAACAGAAAACAGCGAATCAATATCTTCAGACTCAACCTCCGTGGTTTTTACAGCATCAGCAGCCTCCAAAACAAGGGTGAGCTGTGGGAATATTTCTCAACTAATCGTAAATGCATGCATGCAAGGCGAGACACAAACATGCACACGCCCCCACATTCATACACATGCACATAAGCACGCATGCACACACACACACACACACACACACACACACACACACACACACACAGCTATTAATTATTAAGACTACCAGTTTTCTGCTGGGAAGCTTTTAATGCCAAATGCTGATGTATGTAGGAAATCTGAAAGACAGCATTCATCTACGTCTCTCTCTCTCTCTCTCTCTCTCTCTCTCTCTCTCTCTCTCTCTCTCTCTGTCTCTCTCTCTCTCTCTCTTTCCAGCTCTTTTCTCTGCCTCTGTCTCTACATCTTTTTCGACTTTCTCTGTCTGTCCTTCGTTTTCTGTCTCTCTGAATGAGGAAGTGCTCGGAGTTAAACTGGCCTCGTTGGACCTCGACATTGCTTGAGATTATAGATTAGATAGATCATATTTATATTAGCTTCTAATGATATAACAAAGTCTTGGCTTATTGATTTGTTGTGCTCATTCTTTAATTCTACCACAAACATCATCACATAAATAATATGGTGCAACATATTGTAAATAAACAGGTCTCAATACAGGTTTCTTGTCATTATTTGGATAGTAACATTAAACTCAATGACTACACTAGAACTATCACAAATTTAAAAAAGTTATTATTTCATGTTAGATAGTATGTAGGGGTATATGGACTTGAAATAACCTGAATCCAGCCCCATGAATTGCTCATTTTCAGCTTGTCAACAACATGACCATACCTTTTGCAGTTTTTCATGGCACCGGCACGGCTATCTTTGGCACTGTTTTCCCTGAACTCATCGTCTACTACATTGTCAATCATCAGCCTCGACCATTCCTTAAAATCACAGCAGCAAAGAGTTGCTATACTTGTGTGGGTACATACGAACACAGCCTAATGGCATTCAGCCCACAAATTTCAGACAGGCTACTTGATGCTTGTATGCGCAGACTGCCTCCTCAGAGGAAACCACTGCCAGTCCCAGGAACTGTGAAATTCAAATGTGGTTAACAAGCGAGTGAGCCAACGAGCCGAACTAAGCAAACCTCCACAATACTGACTCATCTCTGCTTCTTTCCCGTCTGTCTTTTCTACACAACCCTCTTCTCCACCCCCTTTCCTGCTCCATCATGTGCTGATTGGAGGGGGGGGGGTGACATGCCTCCCTCCCCTCACCTACTCCTGCAGCCTCCCTACTCTTTGATTTGAGAGAGGCGAGAGAAGAGGTGACAGCCGACACAGGCCCTCGCCAACCCCACCTCAGACCTTCCTGTGTTTATGGTTCACATAGGAGAGGAGGTGACAGGAGGCACACACGCACATACAGGCACAAACACACATATACGTGTGCACAGACGTGCGCGCACACACACACACACACACACACACACAGGTGCACACACAATCACACACATACATGCCCACAGATCTCTAATCTTCTCTTCAAATCACATCCTATCAGCCACAGCAACCTTCACTGCAAATTGTCCCCTGCGTGTGTGTGTGTGTGTGTGTGTGTGTGTGTGAGAGAGACTCAACCAGTGGTTTTGTCTCAGAACAACATTGTTCTATATGAACAATGCAGGAATGGCTCCACTGCTGGTTTCTTTTCCCACCCACAGAGCTGCTTTTTGTCTTACTGTTCGTTTCTGTTCATCAGTCAATATCTCTAAACTATATTGGATCCAGTTTGTAAAAGTGGTGTCAATTTGTCAACTATGGACTTCTGTTACCTTGTATCTTTTGAAAGGTACCATAATTTTTTTTTCTACTATCAAGAAGAAGTATTATATTGTCAGCAGTGGATCTCATTTGGAACTCAGGTCTTCCTGTGTACAGCAATAGGTACAGTCTACTGTGCATAGTATGTTGCTGCTGTCCCTTTGCAGTCAAATGAACCTTTTACTATGTCATGTAGTGCTGGGCGGAAAAGAATAGCGAACAATTTTGAATGAATAAGTCTCAAACTCGAAACATCTGCAACGGTACGTACTGGTACAAGGAAATCGAACCTCCCACTCTGAGTTTCCCATCAAAGCTCATTGAATTAGTCCGACAGCAGCTGTTCCAATGTCCGGCTAGTTGCCTTTCCCCCCTCCCACTCAAGACAGGCTCTCTCAAGCTGCACTGAGACAAATGGCTTCTGTAAATTATAGTGGAGTAAAGTACAGACTACAGTGAGCCACAGAACCACTGTCAATGATCGCCATGTAAGTATTGCAAGCCTGATGCTGTGTAGGCTAAATCAATATATTGCATTATATTATACTTATACTATATATAGACATCTCACTTTCAAACCTGCTCTTTGAGGAAGTAGTGCATTGTTGAATGTCATTTAGGTATTTAGTATATGCACCCCGGATATACTGAATACTCAAACTAGGCAACATACTGATACTGTACCTGAGTATCTGGCGGGACACGAAGGCCTTTTCAGTTTTCAGGATGATTTGTTGAATTGATACTTATCCTACTTGTTTTGCAAATTGGTCTCACTAATCTTTTATTTTTTCTCAAGCCATATTCCAATTAATCTTAAATAAAAAGTCCATGCATTGCAATTAATTTCTTAACAATTAACCTCATACACACGTAAATCAATACATTTAAACTGTTAAAAATTACACTTTTGATGACTTTGTAGGTCACCATTTAAAAATCTATTGATAAAATAATAAAACCAAATAGGACATGCCACATGTTGACTTAATAACAGTTGATGAGAAAGGCACACAGGACGTTGCCCGGAAGTTATGAAAACATGAAAAACACGAAATGAATGAATCACCAAAAAAACTCTTAACAGCCCAGCACTAATGGCACTTTGGTTTTTCTCCCAGACTAGATGATCTTTATGACATATACAATATGTTCAATTCAAACACATAATTAGTTTATTTGAAGTTATTCACCGTCACATGTCGGTAAAACATGGCTCCACCAGTGGTTCTTCTCACAGACTAGCGGTTCCTCATGGCTGAGTCTGTAACCAGAATCACAACCAAATGACACTGTGGATCCAATGGAGAAATCCTGACCATACCGAATACCGTTCACCGGGATACCAGGGTCCAGGCACGAGTAGCTGTCCACTGTAACGCCTGAATGAAGAAGAAAAATAGGATTAGATCTGTATTGCTATAACCCAACAGAGTGTAGTTGGGGACATATTGTGTCCATGTCCAGAAATCACTTCATATGTAGGCACTACATGTGTATCTAGAAATGTAGAAACTTCACATAGAGTATATTTAAACCAGCGTCGATATGTATGGACATATTTGTGTCCAACTTACTTTCATATAATATCTTGAAGCCGGCATTTGATCGGCTGTTATCGGTGGTAAACAGCAGATACAGGAAGTTGCTGCTGCTGAACAGGAACTGGGGCACCTGGGTTCCGTTGAAGGAGCCAATCAGAGGCGAGAGGAGGTTGGGCCCATCATGGAGTTCCAGGAAGTCATAACCCAACTCTGTCTGGAACCTGGGAGACAACAATATAGGAATTCATAATTTTGTCAGTCATTCATCAATCATTGATATACGATTTCATTTCAAAATCTTGTAAATCTATTATGGAGAAGCTTAGCTACTCGAAATTCAACAATCTTTAAATTTTTCAAATATTGAAAGATTATAGAATAGAATATATTCTTAAACAATTTTGCAAGTAGTGGTCATGCAAGTAGTGGTCAATTTTAATAGTTACCCATAATGCGCTGAAGACCCTTAAATCAATGTCAATGAAAAAAGAAGCATAACTTTCTCCAGTCCTGAAAAGCTTACTTTCTGCAGATACAAGGTTTTTGTCCAGCAACAATGATCAGTTAACATAGCACAAGGAGAAAGGCACTTGCATCACAGGATGCAGTCTTAAAACGTTTTTAAACCTTGTAAAGTTTATTGTTAAATGAACTTTACAATGAAATAAAGTGGAAACATGGAAACTTGAGCCCATGAAAATGATCTGTCGCTATCGTTAATTCAGAGTTCAAAGAATCTTTACAAGCCAGGCCAACCACAACATAACCCAGCCTGCCTGATGAATGTATAACTCGTACAATAAATTATAGTCTAAGAGATCTAACAAATCCAGTATCCCTTTTGCGTTCTTAACAAATCTCCTCTCAGCCTTTAAAATCTTAGCTTGGCGAAGGTAATTGATGGTGATTTTGATGGATCTTCAAGTTTCTGCCTTTTTTACCCATTCAAGGCTCCGAGAGTCTTTATAATAGCAGAATAAAAGAATTATGCCACCCACCTGTCAAATGTGATTTTGATGGACCGTCCAGGTTCTGCTTCAATCACCCATTCACAGCTGAGAGAATCTTTATAGTAACCGGGCCAACCAGGAGACAAAATCACTCCACTAGGGGCCGAGTAGTGGCCTCCACATGGGGCTGGAGAGGGCGAAGGAAACAAAGTGTGAAATAGAGAAAAAAAGTGTATGAGAAGATGAGAGATGAGTTTAATATCAATTAGTATACCAAAACCCTTGGTACCAGTGCTGTAGCCAAGACCACCTTAGTCAAGTCCAAGTCAATCCAGGACAAGGTCAAAAATAGGTCAAGACTGAGACCAGAGCAAATTGGGTCCTATTCCAAAATCAAAATACACAATAAACTGTGTACATTTCTTTCCAAAAGCAAAATAATGATTAAGGAGTTTCTTTAAGGTTAACACAAATCTGCTCTGTACTATCTACCCTTCAACATCCAACTAATCAATGCAAGGGACCTGACAAATCAGTGCATAGAAGTTTGAGGACTATTACAAACAGGTTGAAATCCAAATCCACATTTCTAGGATAGAGGAAAAATAAACCAAATATCAATACAATTACCCATTTCTTGAATTTTTAGATAAGCAGGATAAAGTTGGGTTCATATCCAATATTGGCCATGACCAAGACAACTCAGAGTCAAAATAGGCACAAACTGAGAAGTCCAGGATGTTGAAACAGTATACTACAGTCTGCAATATATCTTTTCTAGTCTAACATTGGCTTTGGTTGCTAAGAGTTGAGAGTCTGAATTCAGTTTCATACATACTGCATTCACAGTTAACAACGTGAGGTCAATAATGTTCAAACATGACATTGAGCTAACCACTTCTTGTGAACAAGCAAACCACTTCACTGGTTTCAAAGCTATGATCTCCTACTGGACATCCTGCTACCAGGTCATCCGCCTAAATAGGATTTGACTTGATTCTTGATTTATCTATTTAGAGCTTGTAATAATAAAAACATGACTTTAACACGTACATAAAATCATTTTGTATGTAACAATGAGAGAATAAGTTAGAGATGTATTTCCATTGTGGTCCTCGTGATGTGAAGATGGCAAGTTAGGCAGAATATGTTATAATATATATACTCAACACTAGCAATTTACATTAAACATCATTATCAAGTGTTATCACAAGTGCACACTACCGGGGAGCTACTCAACTCTTCTTTTAAAATTGATCTTGTTTAGTGTTTAACTTAGTGTCTGAATGTAATTTGTTGCAGTCTAAAGCTCCTGAGTACAAGGAAATGGATTTTCTAACCAAGAGGTTAAATATAGGCTCACATTAGATTCAATGGATCTGGGGCTTTAAGATGCCCTGCAGCACAATTCAAAGAGGCTTTTCCTGTTATCTGACTGAGAAATATTTAGCACCACTATTGGCAGTAGCTCTAGTAGTAATATGTCGTGTAGTAGGAATAATAGACAGATGATAATGTTATAGTGGTCGTGGATAGTAGCTGTAGTTGTAGGAGTAATAATAATAATTTCAATAATTTAGCTTCTCACCTAGGTTAATAGGCTTACTTCACATGAGGAGGTAGTCACAGCTCGTTATGGTTTCATGAAAAATATACTACTATAGTAATTATATCAAATTATATCAAACCAGTTATATCATGTACAATGTTATTTCTGCCACCTTTATGTTACTGGGTTATCTCCCCATTGCTTCTCCCACGTCAAGCTGATAGGAAATGGCTTTAAAGTGATATGGTGTTAGCAGCAGTATTTGTTAGCTGGTGTAATAATAGTCCTTTCCCGGGAGATTTAGGTTAATAGGCCATCTCCACATCTCTGCCCCTCTGTCTAGCTGACAAGAGATAATTTCAATCGCCTGGGTCTCGATGCTGTAGGAATGATAATGAGTGGCGTGATATTATCTGAGTTAATAATAATTTCATCAGTAATTCACTCGATATTTACCTTCACATTTAGGGATGGGCCCGCTCCACATGACTTTTCCTTTCTCTAGCTGACAGGAGATGGTCTCCGCCCCTTGGGTTTTTATGAAACCGTCCTCGCAGACCACAGATATGGAGCTGCCGAGCTGGAAACTGTCTCCAAAGCGGCGAGCGTTAATGGGAATGCCAGGGTCCGGACACTCATTATGGCCAAAGGCTGGGAAAAGGATACAAAGAGACATTACGAGGAAGATATTGGCGACCGTCTGGGCACTCACACAGAGAGAGACACATATAAGAGAAATGTGGGGGGGGACTTGCGACTTGCGACTTGTGATATATACTTTATGGGCACTCACAGGCTTCAGCTATGCTTGTAATTCCGATGTGATTTTTGAGATCCAATCACACAGATCTAACACTACGTCTTTGAGTGTTCACACTTGGCCAGTCTGTTGCCTATCTCCTGTGGCTGTTTGTCTTTCTTGCTGCAATCTGTGCCTGTTATATCTTCTCCCTCTGCCTTTTCATCTCTTTGCTCATGCTAATAGCTCATATGTGCATTGTGCCTGGATTGCACCTAGACGATGTAAACGTCTGTGAAACATTAATGTGAGCCTGCCTGCTTCAGGATATGGTATCGCTCATGGAATTATAATGACAGCAACATCCAACTTGGCAATGTTCAGATCAGCCAGTTAATGCAGCCTGGTTTGATCAGAGGATTGAAATGGCAAAAAATGAGGAAACAAAGTGTAGCTGACCCCATAAAGAAACACAGATAGACACTGATGAGTGATGTCATGAGGGGAAATTGGAGATCTACTGTTAAAAAGACTGTTAAAATGGACAGACACAGACAAGAGACACAAATGATTTTATCTTCATTCATTATGGCTAAAGGCTGTCAAAAGAGACTGAGCCAGCCAGCCATACAGACATGCACACACACACACACACACAATACAGTCCCCCTTAAGGCCAAAACAATGATGGATTTGTCTGACATTTACTGATGTGTCCTTTACCTAACATTAACAACACATTTTGAAAACTGTGTGTGTGTGTGTGTGTGTGTGTGTGTATGTGTGTGTGTGTGTGTGTGTGTGTGTGTGTGTGCATTTGTGTGCATGTGTCCAATGGACTAAAGAAAAATCCATTTGAGTTGAAGAGCATTAATGTCACGATGGCCATTAATTCAAAGCTAACAGAAGCCATACAGAATGTAGAGCAGAGTGAAAACTACAGTAAATTAACTTCTCATGCCATTATCTACAGTTGTCTACACAGCTGCCGACCAGAAAACTCACTGACACGACAGACAACTTGTGGCATCTCAACATTTTTCAGCTCTGAATTATTGGGTGATATCTGTGAACTTGTAAAAGTGTAAACCACAGACTTAAATCTGTAAATAAGAACCGTCCGTCAGCTCTGTCTTTCATTTAATCTAAATTCATTTAATTCATTGCTTTTTTATTATTTGTTCTCCAACCTAAACCTTTATTCTTATCTGCTGTAATGACCTAATTTCCCATCTGGGATCTGGGCTTGAAGCCTGTCTGATGACTGTCTGTTAGTGCATTTCAAAGAGCTGCATAGAAAAATGAGATATTCACCATTTGAAAAAAAAAAACAAATGAAAGGAAAGTAGATTATAAGCAGCTTTTTATCAGCCGTCTTCACACCTTTGCTTATAAAACAGTTTTGTTTTGAGGATAGAATCATCTTTTTTTGAAATACTGAATTTCAGGTAGCAGAATCTTTTCTCCAGTATGGATGGATCTAGTGTTTTGGAATGAAACTTCTCATTTCCACCTGACATCTAATACGAACAATAGATGTCTAGACTAGAAGTCATGCATAAAATACGGCTAAAACTCATATACTGTATATTAGAAGTGCTGCATTATGGCTGCTGTAAAATGGATTCAGAAGGGAGCTGTAGCTTCAAAAGAGAACAAAGCCTCAGAGTTATTATTCTGCAGCATAAGAAAACAAACATGACCATAAATGATTAATCTTTTTCCTATTGGGAGTGAGTCAAAATGCAGCTTGTCAGAAAATGTTCAAATTCTATATATATTTTCAGTGTATTTAGGGTAAACATAGTGCACTTACGATTTCTGGTGACTAGTAGTTGTCTTGCCTACCTATGTTGAAAGCACTTATTGTAAGTCGCTTTGGATAAAAGCGTCTGCCAAATGCCTGTAATGTAATGTAATGTAATGTAATATAATAGTGTAGCTGTGTAAATAGTACAAAGGTCTATAGTGCATTAACTGTTTTCACCAGAAAGCATCTCAAACTGAGTGACACAAAATCTAAGAACGAGTGTTAAGGAAGTTATTCTGTGGCATAACAAAAAAAAAAAGAGCTAAGCAGGCCATTATTAGACATCGAGGGATTTTACCCAACAGTGACCTACATTATTAATTTAAACTTAAAGCCATAATCCCTTCATTTACACAGCCATGGGACAATGCAGTTATCGCCACATTTGACACCGGAGGGTCATGAGCCACATTAGATAGATAGATAGATAGATAGATAACATACTACTATAAGTGATGTTAAATCCTCTTCCTGACATTGAGTGGTCAGCTTGAAACTCCAGCCTCAGCGTGTTGGTATTGGACGTCAGATGGGAAGGACTCTCGGCTCCGGAGAATCTCCCGATGACCACTGCGTCATTTGTCTCGCCATCTTTTACCGTTAGGGAGTCATATGGTGCCTCTAGGTCGAAGTCATTAAACGCCAAGTGGATTCTGGAGCCCGGGTCTGATTGGATGAGCCAGACGCAGTTCATGTTGTTCCCATAACCTTCTGGGTAATCTGGGGAGAGGACGGTTCCTGAGGGGGCTGTGAAGTTGGACATACAGGGGACTGGGGCGGGAATAGAAATGGAGAAAGGCAGACACCGAGTGATGGATAGATGGATAGATGGATGGATGGATGGATGGATAGATAGATGGATATATAGATAGACGGATAGATAGATAGATAGATAGATAGATAGAAAGGGACAGAGCA
>CABFOQ010024914.1:0-10761 GCA_900660455.1 Gephyroberyx darwinii
CCGACATCTGCGTTACAGCCTTGACCTACAGTACAGGCAGATTCACCCAGTTTGTCCACAAATCATTCTGCTGTATGGTTGGTTGAGCAAGTCACTTCTGATTCTTCCTTTTTAATATTGCATGCAGCATATTCATAACACAATCTGAATGAATTCACCCTTCCAATGGAGAGCCTCTGCACGGTTAATTTGGACATGGGTAAGACTTGATCACTGGCTCAATGTCGGAGGAGTAGATGCATACCAAGTCCTTATGGGGTTGTAGGAGAAGTGCTGAACTGAAAATGAACAGCCTGAGGCCCCGTAGCCTATCCCTGGGCTACAAATGAGTATGCATAAGCAGATACAATTCTGACACACTTAAGCTGCACAATTCATCTGACAGAAAAAACTATACCGACTACAGCAACTGCCAAATTTCAAGAGGCTACCTTTCTCCCTGAATGGCCTACAAATCACTTTGCGTGTTAGGAGAAACTGTGAGCAACACCTTAGCCTTTCCCCCCAAAAATGAATGTTTTCTTCATTTGTGCAAGAGGTATATTATTATATTAAAAAAAATATGAACTGAACTGCAGTTGCAATATTCAGGGGAGGGAAGAAGGATGAAATATTTGCATTACTGAAATATATGCAACTTTTCAATCAAAAGCATGTTTTTGCATTTGCTCATTTCTTTTGTTGGTTATGGTTGTTTGGTCTGCTGCCTCAGAAGTCTAAGCTTCTACTGTAAACCAATGAAAAGCTCAAAGATGGCAAAAATCAACCTTGTCAAGTCAACTTTTGGCCATGCATTCACTTCACACGTCCATGGGGACTCTTTATCAAACCACATAAATACAACACAAACACGGGCCCGGAAGAGCGACATGCATCAATAAAAGGCCTAACACATTTGCTATAATAGACATACGCTTTCAATCTATGTGACGTCACGCAAGACCCTTTGAAACCTCAGGAGTTGAGGTGGGAGGAAGGGTTGGCCTTAGAAAAAAAAGGCTCTTGCAGGACAACATTGGTGCTCTATGCACGACACAAAAACCTTTCCACATCAGCAGACTGGGGGCCAGGGGCGATGGTGAAACCCTTGCATTTCCTGGACAACAAAACACACCTAAAAGCTAAAGGAGAAGTAATGTACTGTCAATCAGAACAAATAGGAGTTACTGTGCTCTGTAATTCAAAGGTATTATTTAAATTGACCACCACATTGTTAAACCCTTGGCTATGCATCTACAACTAGTATGCCATATGAAATCTAGTTGAATTGCCCCCAAATTGTATTTACGGTTTGCCCATTTTTTTTATTTTTTCAATTTTTCACAGGTTTGGGGTTTTATATACGTTTTTTACGCTACAAAATAATAAAAAAAACCCAACAATTTTCTGTCTTATCTAATAGAGCTATACTTCCAGTAGACACCT
Organism: Gephyroberyx darwinii; assembly: GCA_900660455.1. NCBI lineage: Eukaryota > Metazoa > Chordata > Actinopteri > Trachichthyiformes > Trachichthyidae > Gephyroberyx > Gephyroberyx darwinii. Next base: position 1,426 of record CABFOQ010024914.1, read on the forward strand.
TTATCTTTCAGTATTAATTATTTTGGCAAGAATGTTGTGAAAATTGTAAGTACTGAGTGTGTGGCTTTGGGTGAATGTAACTCAGGTTTAAAAAAAGAGAGTAGAGGCAACATTTATCAAACATGTCATCATGCAGAGAGACTCCAAAACACAGCACTGCTCAGAACTTGTCGACAGTACGAAAATGCCTGGATTGGCAAAGCTGTAGACCTACTAAGGAGAATATTTTGAAGGGGCCCACAGCTTTACTTCTTAACTGTTTGTGCTACTGTTTATTACTTATTGTTGTATGTGTGTCCTGGGAAATATTTCATGTTTTGATGCAGTTCTGTGCATTGTGATGATTTCCCCTGGTGGAAGCATGAATGTGAATGAACAACTGTATGGTATGTAGGCTGCAGTACATAAAGCTATGTGAGCGTAGTTTCACGCCTCCCTGAACATACTGGCCAACACTCTGAATTTGTTTGTAATTTATATGTTTAATGGCCGACACTTTTTGACTTCATCCCATAACAGACCCAAGTGGATTTTGGAATGCACACACAACATCCTCGAGACACTGTTCTGCTCTCTATAACGTACATGTTATCATTTATCTTTTCATGACAGAAACTAATCAAGATAAATGTTTCACTATTTCTACAGAAGACCTCACAATTCTGGTGTTCTGTTTATGTCTGAATTCCATTTTTAAATCCAGATTCAGTGATTTTGCCTGAGAAACTCAAAGCAGTGCATCATGTACAGTTCTGGCCAAGATTATTGGCACCCTTGCGTTTTATGCAGCTAATGTTTTATTTCCAATTATTGTACATGATCTGCATGAAATAATATTGGCTAGAACTGTATGTTATGAGGACATGTGTTTAGTGGCACATATTACATGACTTTCCTTCATTTAAGCTTCTGCACAATGACTAGCCTACTTACAATCCTGGGGCTAGATGTGGAATTTGGGTGAACTGTCCCTTTAAAAGGGTTGGATTTTGTGCTCCCTGCTTGTGGCTGGCTGCAGTGGGTAATGTCTGATGATAGCGGACATAACATCAATGGGAGTGACAGTAGAGTTTACTGATTGATTAGTGAAACATTCCATGATGCCATGAGCACTTAGTAGGCAGAGTGCATTGTGGGTGGAAATAGCAGGCGTGGTCTATTGCAGAGGAGGCAATTCCCAACAGGCAAAACAAGCAAACTGCCAGTATCAAATATCTGATAAAATAATGATTGTTTACTACAAGTTGGGCTGTATTACAATCCTCTGTCTATCACAACACAGAAAATACCTGTTAAGGCTGCACCGATATCAGGTCACTTCATCATAGATTGGTATTGCTGAAACTGGAGAGGAACTTTGTCATCTCACTGCATGGACAAAATGGCTTTGAGGGCTTGTAAGCCTTTAAATATCTAGGACCCCCACCACCACCACCACTCGCCTTCGCCCCGCCCCCCAGCGCTTCAGCATCCCTGAGCACAACGCATGAGCCAAACAGGTTCCACAGCCTAGCACTGATGCTGGCCAAGTTACTGCAAATGCCATGGCATGAAGACAAAGCATTAAGAAAGGCAGATTGGAAAGGACAATGTCTCTGTAAATACTAGGCCTGAGTGGGATCATATTCAAGTTTCAAGTTTATTGTCACATACTAGATAACAACGCAAACATCATTACCATCAGTGAAATTCTTGTCCTCTGGGTCAACTCAACTTAACACAGTAGTAAAAAGTCAAATAAGTAAATAAGTAAACATGGGGCAAAATGTGTGGATTTTTTTAACAATCACATACATTAACAAAGGTATGGTTTGTGCTTGGGATAGCTGCACAACCAGCTTTTTCATACTGGAATCTGAATGTGTTAGATAAAAAAAAGAGGAAGAGGTCAGGCTAGCCCTAAGCCAAAAGCATGACTTTATTTAAAACACAAAATACACTCCTTTGATTGCATTAATAAATGTACCCCTCCCCCCAGTGCTTTCTCTCTCCCAGCTTCCAAAAGAGAGGAACAAGTGTGTGTGAAGAGTCACATGACAGCCAGCCCACTCTTCTTTTACTCAAGTGACTGCTTTACAGATGAAGAAAACTTACTGACTCTGGCTGCCTTTCCCCATCATCTCGGGATTCAGGTTTGGTCACATTTTCCCCGTGGCAGTCAAAACTAAGGGCTAGAATGTAAATAGAAAGCAAGACTGCCTCTATTCACAGAGGGCTCTGACTTTCCACATGCAAAGCACTGCCAGGACTTACATTGGGCTCTCGGCAGGGCTACACAGTGGCAAGGCGTTGACAGTTGCATGTGGGTCACTAAACGGCTCTGTCGCCACTCACTTTGACTATTCAAAATAGTGGCCAAAACCTTGCAGTCAGTAGTGACAAGCCATGGATGCAGAAGAGCAGCTACAGTCAAACTAGCAGGGGGGAAAACCGCTTGTAGCAACACACTACTGCTGGACAGATCCACATCGCACAGTGGGAAACCTTGAGGTGGAATTTCCATTGTGACGTTGACCCTTGTAGGGGATAGCTGGCAAAATCAAACTCACTCATTAAATAGACCACAGGAAATACACTGACATACAGATAAGCCCACTGTGCAAAACAGTGGAACACAAATCTTTGGTGTGTTGGTGCAGAAAAGCACAGTTTTTTGTAACCAGTGAATTTGTTGAACATAGTCAGCTGTAATGTACACATACCTGGAATGACTAGAATGACCCTCACCACAGTTCGAGCAAACCTGACACAAGACGAGAGAGAGTGAGGGGGTGGGGGAGAACGAGTGGCTGATCACATGTGGTCTACACTAAAAATAAACCAATGTGGCGAAGATGTGCTTGTTTGTGTTCAAATATACTTGGACCTCCGGGGTCAGCCACAGGCTCCGACACCCCTCCCCTTCAGCACAATTCAAGGTTAGTGCAGCAGAGGTGTGGGTTGGGGCTGTTCAGCAATATGGTAGCATCCACCGTAAGCCTTCAACTGGCACTTAGGGTTAAAAATAAAAAGTAGGCCTGCGCTGGTGATAACAAAGTATGACGGGGAGTGGGTGGGGGCTGTGACAGTGTGAGCCTGCATGAGGGTGTGGAGAGAAGCAACAAAGAGTGGGGGTGAGCACACATAAGTGGGCAGGGTCTTGCAAAAACAAACTAATACAACCAGGCTTCAGTACCATTGGAAACAGGTCAAACACAGCCGAGCAGGTCTGATCTTTTGAGCTTTTGACTAACTCCATAGATAGCAGTGCTTGCTAGAAATAACTCCTGATCTTACCAATTATTTACTGAAGCCAGCTGGTGACAGAAAACTACAATTTTGATTCAGCCATAAGGCCAGCAGTTACCTATGGATGTGCAACACACCCTGACCTAACAGTTTCAAAATCCATTACACTGTTCAACTCAAAATCTTCTGCAACAAGCCTGGAAATGGATTTAAGACTGCTAGACCACAGTATACCAGACCTCCACTGAGAATCCTAATAGAACAAAGTAATGGAAGCCATACTGCAGAGGCTGCCATTAGTGGTCCATTTAGGTTAAGATAAAGAATAAGATAGCCGATGAAGACAACATTGTGGATCAACTGAACTATGTCTTTAAGAGTGTACAACAACCAATGAGGGCCAAGGCCCATTTATTAGCAGACGTGTGTGTGCTCCCTGGGCCATTTGTTTCCAACTCTTGTACTGAGATGATGGAATGAGGAACAAGGAGGACAGTCGTCTGACAGGAAACTTCTGCTCAGTGCAGATACAAACCACCTACAGAGGAATGACAGCGCCACCAATTATGTGCAGTATTTCCCCCTCAAAGTGTACAGATACCTAAAGATCTAGAACTCTGATTTACACAAATATCACCCAGTGCCATTTAATGAGTTAAAAATAAACAAATGCCTCCAGTTAGCCAACACCTCTTATGACAGTTGTCCTGATAGAATATTCCATATGGCTAAAGGGAGGATCATAGGAGAGGAGGAGAAATCAGCACTATCACTGACCAAGCCCCATAATCCGAAAGGGCCAAATCCACAGACTGTAAGAATTTAATCCCATTCATAACCCGCACTCACAGAGAGAGAAAAAAAACATCAGTGGGATGAAAATCTGTATTAAAAACAAAACAAAAATCCCCCCAGTGCAAAAGGCAGATGATTCAGGTTTTAACATATGCTCATCATCTTGTGGTGACACTCATCCTACTGAAAAGCTCTGGTGTGTGCAAACCCAGGGACAAATGTCCTTCAGACACACATTACTGTCAGGCAGGCTTTCAGAGGCTTGACATATGCCACTCATGTCATCCTGAGAGGCATCAAGACAATATGTTTCAGAGATGCCCATGGATTATGCCATCTGTCCATCATAGCCACTGGACACTGGTTGGAACTGCCAACTGGGTATCAGAATGGGTCACCAACAGGTCACACACTGATACATTTAGACAGGAAATAGTTTTTATGACTGGTTGAGAACTGGATTCTCTTGGAGGTGCATAGAAAGATTTTAGCTGACCAGAGCTATCTAAAATCCTATATGCCCTACCCTGTACTGTGCAATGGGCCAATAAGTAAGAGCAATTAGGCCAACAGCCTTAAGTGTCTGGGCCAGCTCATTCACACAAAAATGAAGTGACAAATCACAGCAAAAGCTTAGATTGTAGTGAAGCTGAGCGATATTAGTGAGACAGCAGTTACAGGGCTACAAAACAACTCTTCCATGGCAGAGCACAAATACAATCAAAATGAAGTCAATGAACTAGGGCAATACAGAGATGCTAATATGTGGGGTAAATTGTTGACATACAGACGGGGTGGGGGGTTACAGCCGAAGGCACTAAAATAGATGAGCATTTGGGAGGTTTGGTATAATACATGAACACTAAATGTATGAGGATATTTTAAAAGTTGAGAACCTCACTAGACAATATCAAAATAACATTTTCAGAGAATCACATACACAAGGCACAAATTCAAAGTACTGGAATTAGAATACATCTCATATTTGCTCTCATTCCAATCCCCTCTCTATGGAAACAACTATTGGGAATAAAATGCTTAATTCACACCTGGGCAAAACCTCTACCCTTAGATATTTTAAATGCATCCTATTCTTTGAAATCTGCATTTAACAACATTTAACTGTGAATCACAGCCAGGATTGATAAAAGAAAACATGTACACTCATTTTCTCCAATATGTGGTCACAAATTCATTTTCTCTAATATGTGGTCACAAAGGTATTGAGTAATATAAATTGTTTTATATCAAAATATGAAAATAAAAATCACAACTACGTTGTACGTCAGGAAAAATATTTAATATAGTTCACATTTCGTGATATTCCTGTATATGCCGGTTATACTAGCTGATAGTCAAGATGTACAACACCCATTCCCCACCATGTTTTCCTGTGTCTGAGGAGCACACATCGGTTTCGTTTTACAAGGAATTCCGTCTGCATGAAAACATTTCAAATATGTACAAAGTCAATGTATTTTATCGATAGGGTAAATCAAAGAAATCTAGCCTGCCAAGCCCGAATCCATCCGATGCTAGGCAGCTGTCTTTCTCAGTCTGAGAAAAAGCGGTGACGAAAAAGGCTTTGAACGCCATCTTGTTCGTTGCAGCTGCTTGGGCCCCGAATACAGGAACCCATTCATTCAAGGAGGCGGAGGGAGGGGGCAGACTGGCAAGATGAATTCATCTTTGTGGACCAGCAAATACAAATAGCTCTTTTAAAAGACACGGGAAAACTTCTGACGTGCCTAAGATATTGGCGATTATCAGTAATGAATTAGTTACATGCATCGTGTCATACTGGTGGTAGTCGATAATTTCGTTAAAGCGATACAAATTCCTTGTCTCGGTGGTGGAGAAGCCGCTCAGCTCGGCTTCCTGCGACAGCACGTCTGACTCTCTGCTAAACCACCTCTCGAAATATTTAATATACCACTAAATAAAGCTATCTGCCCCCCCCTCACTCTGTCGGTGTGTTGTACGGGATTTGGTGCCTCATCGTGGGTGACGCTTATCCGCTTTCCCTGTGCTAGTCTATGAAATACTGTAACGTTAGCGTACCGCGACTCGGTGGGGCTCGATTACTCGAGTAGCCAACAACTTGCCCCGCAACAGACCTGTGCTCAAGATAACCCGATTGTGAAAATCCAATTACAGAACCCAATTTCCACATCATTAAAATAAGAGCTTCAAATTAACTCCAATGATATTTGTCCAAACAATGTTTTCTAAAGCTGACGCTGCTTGAACACTTGTTAAACTAAGATGCAAATGCAACCATAATGTTCATAGTGGTGCTTAATGTTCAAATTCTCGATGCGATCTGACAGCTTGTGTTGTCACACTTCACCAAATGCAATCTACACTCTTTTCCACTGTGCAATGCATTCTAAGGAAGACAGAAAGGACCATGCTAACCAGTTAGCCATTTTCCTTCTCGCCACCATCAAGAGGATGGCGACTGCATCGGCCAATCTGCAGACTAAACATGGGAATGCCGTATGCCTATAACCGTCTCATATAATAGTTAATCTACCACTTTGCTTTAGAGTCATAGGATTAAATGCATTCAGTCCAACTAACCCATTTAGAGCATGTCAGGCGATGTGTCCTTAGCTCTAAGCATCGACATTACGTAAATACTTTAGCAAGGCTAAACATTGACGCTTCAAATACTACCCCTTTTAAATACAAGATGCACTCTACTACAACGCTATTCATATCCATTGAAGATACAGGCAAATTGTCTTGGCTGCCATGTTCGAGATACACACACCCAGATCAGCCAAACCAGCCAGCAAACGTAGGCTGTGGCCGCTGCTGGCTAACTTGTATGGACTAACTACGGAAAAGTGGGGGTGGTGGTGATCCTGTTGGTGAAGTAGCCATTTTTAGATTCCCTTCGTTGTCAGTTACATGATGCTACATTTTTCACCATGTGTGGAAGGAAAATCCAAAGTCTATTGACGTATGGCTGGGTTATGCAAGTGTAAGAAGTCGTAACTATGTATTAACCACCCGACAGTTTGTCTTGGGTTAGTCAACAGTTAGCTAAAGGTAGCAAATGTGCGGCCAATTAGCTTACCAGGTAGTCACTGGCTATCCATCCAGTAAACCACTGAAAAAAATGTGGGCCCACCTATACATTAATAATGCTAGGAGTCACTGGGGATTTAAATGCAGTCTTAATTAAACACAACGCTGTAGCACTGGTAAGGAAGTAATTAAATCAAATTGATACTGCTGAAGTTAGATTGTGAGTTTCGGAGAAAAAAAAGAGGGAGAAAGAAACCCGGACGTTGAGGAGGGTTGCTAGCTAACTTACTGAGCTGTCACCAACTAACATTAGCAAAGGCTGGCTACTAACTACCATCTAAACGGATCGAAATATTAATTATATAACGCCATACAGAACTGTTATAGTGAACTGACACTTGGGTTCACGTTTTTTGTTTTGAGAAGGCTTTATAACAGTGACCCCCACCCACTCTATGTGGCAGCAACGACTAGCTAGCAGCTGGCTAACGGTAGTTAGCTCTAACGGATAAGCAGAGCCACTCAACCCAGTTTAACCCCCTTTGCTCGTCTTCACAGCTCGACAAGCTAGCCAATTGCACGGATTTATAATGCAATTTTCTGTAGCACAATTTCAAATTTCCATGTATTACCTTACCCGCTTTCAGTCGAGGGTATCCGTTGTTTATATCACATTGACTGGAAACGGCAAAAGCTTGTCTCTCCTCTCTCCGCCCTAGCGCTCAGATTCAGCTAGTTTAGCTACCGAGGAGCGGCACTCCCCGAACCCAGTTTTCTACCCGCCGAGGAGGGAGACACACCGGCACAGAGGCGCAGAGACGAGGAGGTGTTCACCGAGATAACGTATCAGAGCCCCGTTTAAGCGTTCTTCCGATTCAAAGCAACCTCCGATTCAAAGCAAAATCCCTTCTTGTCTTTCCCACCGTCGTCGTCCCCCTGTTTTCTTCCTTCACGCCAGGATCTCAGTCGCTTCTTCCTCCGGCCATCAAACAGCAGAGATGGGCGCGGTAACCCTGCTCTCAGCTCTGGGAAACCCCACGTTACGGCAGCGTCACAACGCACGGCGAAGGGTCGGCGACCACTCCAACGGATCATTATACCAGGAAATACTGCCATCTTTGGTAACACCAACACACCTTGCCAGCATTTAACTGGCAAAACAGTCTACTTTTAAGAAAATACCTTTGTTTTTAGGGTCATGTAAAAAGTTAAAACCAAATATGCTCTGAAAAAGAGCACTATGTTTTCCATGGCAGAGTAATTGGGGCTAGTATAAGAACAATAGCCTACCTAAACACCATTAAGTAATCCTATACTTGTTACTTGTTTAATGGGGTGGGCAAAAAACAAGAGGAATACTTTAATTTGACTATAGTTCGCTAGATATGATCTCACAGAATGTATGAGAATGACTTTACTTATACTAATCATGATTTTCTTAAAGGTGTGGTACTTTCCATATCTTAGCCTAAGTAAATCCAAATGTAATGCTCTTTTTTTTTTTAGCATAATCAGGGAGAGCAAAGATCAAACACAAATTTACAGAATCAATATAGAAGCTATATCTAAAAAAGGATTCAGGACCAATGTTTCCTCTAAGATAATAGTTACCATTAATTTATCACATTGACCAAATAATAATCTCCCGTTAGTCATCAATTATTACTCTACTTTGTCCACAGAAATGTAGTCAATATAGGTGGGGTTTAGGTTTAGTGAACTGATGCTCAAACAAAGAAACCAGCAGGGATTTATTTCTTGTACTGGGTGATTGAGTCAGTCATTAACACCAGCAGTTTAGGTATAGTGCTTCAAGGAAGGGCTGATGCTCAGTGGGTTAAGGCGTTACTTGGAGACCTGGAACACTTTGCCCTCCTCTGGGACGGCAGGGAGGCGCACCGGTCTTGCTGGGGGGAGACGACTGCATCATCAACCCCCCCCGGACTCCAGAGAGAACCGTGTCCCGGTGGCTTGTTTGGCTAAGGCGCATACTGTCTAACTGAGTTCGAATCCAGCCTGGGACGTTTGTTGCATGTCACCCCCCCCTCACCCCCAAATATGTCCTCTCTCTACTATGACCTATCCAACAAAGGTGAAAACAACATCCATTTCATGCAATTAAAATCATGCATCAATAAATAAATACCCTAGACTTTCAGAGCTTTAACAAGCTACAGTGCTCCGCCCGGTGCCTATTTTTGATTTTTTTTTTTAAAAGTGTGTGCATCCTTGCCAGTTCTGTGGGAGGAAGCTGGCCTGGTATCCTGTATGAACAAT
>CABFOQ010024915.1:0-11543 GCA_900660455.1 Gephyroberyx darwinii
GAATTATTTGTGCTTGTGTGTGTTCTCCACAACAAAATATATAGATGCAGATAAGAACAAGCCCTCTCTGTTTTTTCTCGCTCTGTCAAACACATGCACATGCACGCACACACTGACATACAAACACACACACACACACACACACACACAGGGTCACGGCCAGTCAAATGAGTCTAGTTGACTTGGAGTCCGTCTCCACGGTAAGCAGTTTTTACAGCGAGAGCCTCCTTGTTAAGACCTGTTGGTATTCTCCAGATGGCAATAAAAATGCATGAGGTCTGCTGGAACCGTGGAGAGGAGCTCAGCCACTTAAGTGGGAAAAACAAAACCGCAGAGAAAAAGAAAGCAGGTAGAGTGTGTCGCCAAGCTAATACCCCAAGGACCGAGGAGAGAGCTTCAGATGAGCGCAGCGCCACTACGGCTGCTGGTGAGCACTTCCGAGAACTGAGGATGTGCATCTTGTTATCTATCTTATCGACTTAGGATGCGTCGTCTCGTTATGCCACCCGGCGAGCTCGCAAGCCGGCGCTCGACCATCAAGAGTAACGCGCTGTGGGTGCTTGAATATTATCTCGGGGAAGTGAGGAACGGTTGCAAACTTTGGAAAGAAAAAAGTGACGCCTGGTCTTCCTTCGTGCGTCCTTCAACATAACAGATAACAGATTAACGTCGTTTTTCAGTTTGTTCAGTGGCTTACTAGGATAATGAAATATGTTAAAAACTAGACCAAAACTTGGATATTTCAATACACGCAAACCTTCAACTCAACAAATCGTATAAATAAGCTAGTTCTGCTGTGCTCATTGAGTGATGAAGTGCAGTGCCATTGTATTTAATGACATTTCTAGTATCGCTCAAATGGTACCAGCATTTCAAAGTAACCGCCTTTCCATTCACCCTTGTGCTGAAAAGTACTTCAAGAGGACTTTTATGCTATTATATTTCAATCCCCATTGACTTGTACTGGTGTCGCTAACAAAAGGAGACACTTGTATTGAAATACCACACTAAACTCTTCAGGAAGCTTATATCTGTGACAACCAATACTGGTTATTGTAACTAGAGTTTCGGCTTGGATGTGACTGTCACAGAATGGGGTTTTGGTCACACATATCATTGAACACTACTAGAATCTTTTTTTTTTTAGTGTTATTTTAAATTTAAATGCTATTTTTTTGCCTTTATTTGCTAGATTATAGTAGAAATATACAGGAGAGATTAGGAGAGAGAGGGGGCGACATGCAACAACGGTCCCTAACATCTGACAAAGGCTTAGTGGATGCAAGAAAAGTGCAAAAAACCCCAGTGGTGTGAAAAGGCTGAATGTGCTGAAGTGACTCTCATTTAATAATTAATAATAACTGCAAGAAATTGCTTACATTTCTGAATGCATCCTCAAAATGCACTCTACAACAGGTTTGTTAGGTTCACAATTGAATTCCCAAGTAAAATAAATGTTAAGGCCAAACATATCACTCTCTCGCACGAGGACCAGAGGACTTCACTGCCTGACTGAGGAACTTATCAGCGGCTTTGTGGAACATAGTAAATCCTCCCTACTTGAACTCAGTGCCTACTCAATAACACACAGAGAGAGAGAGAGGGGGAAGGCAACGAGGAAGGAGAAGTACCTGACAGGAGCATGGATGGCCACATTATCTCAGGGTCTTAATATGGGCAGAAGAGTGCAGTTGAAGAGGAGGAATATGGGACTTTTCATAGGCGTAATTAAAACAGCAAGATAGATCCAGTAATTGAATGAAAAATCAGGATCTGAGCAACATCTGTGCCAACCACATAAATCATTTCAACGAGAGGCTCGAAATGCCATAAAACCCCCGTGCCTAGGAGTCAGAGAGCCTGTCAAATACATCTCAGGGCAGCGCACGGATGACAAGATAACAGACATTAGACCCGGCACTTCAATTCACTGTTCAAAATAAAATGGTGGGGTGAAAAAATAGAAAAAAGAAAAGCCGAGCACACGAGCAGAATGTTACTCACTTATTCTCCGCATTACCCACAAGGCCTCCGTGATATGAACGAGACACCATTACATAAACTAAGAGGCACTTTTTTTTTTTTTTAATCTTCAGATGACTTCATTCAGAGACCTGGATGAATTTGGCGATGGTTGCTGTTGTACAAATACAGCCTACGAGGACACGGACATGGTGAAAGGGCAGGATCTCACACAGAGGGCAAAAGTGAACAAAAGGCCGATTCAAGCAATCACGCCGACTTGTGTTGCTTGTGTTAAAACCATATCAAAAACATATGAAAAGGTCAATTTATTTCCTGCATTATTGCACATGCCTCAAAGTGTGCAGGTGCAGCACAACAACAGAGATTACAACATAAACCACAAACTGTCAAATCTGCAACAAGAACAACAACGCTGATGCGTCATGTGTGAATGCACCAAGACCAGAGACACAATTGAGATTGTCACTCTCACACACACACACGCACACACACACACACACACACACACACACAGCACGTTTTCCAGTGTTAACTAGCGTTGATTCTTCAGTGGAACAGAGAAGTGTTGATTAGAGGGTTGTCTGTCCACTCTGAGGCGGCAGGTCAAAACTATGTAAGTGTTCAATTAAAACAATAATGAACAATATGAACATTTTCAAACGAGCCTTGCCGGTAAATCTTTGGTTTACAAGGCAAAGTAGGAGTGACAGGTGATTTCTACCAATTAAAAAAAGACACAGCTGATTGGACCCGCCCCCGACACACCTGAGCCTTGTTTTGACTGAAAGTTGAAAGGGGTGACGCTGGAGGAAGACTCAACTCCGATGGGCGTGGACTTCAGTAAACATCGGAATAAACTTTATTTTTACACTCTCACAGTTAAATTAACTTTGTGTGATGTAACGTTAACCCTTACTTGATTCTCTCAGTCAGTATGTCTGTCTGATCAGCATCCAGAACAACCAGCATTAATACCAAAGTACCTGTAACCACAGAACATAATGTCCTCAAGGGACTTTTTCTGCTTCTGCACCATCTGAAAAGTTTCCTTCAAAGTAGTGTAGATGCATATGAATAAAAGTCGTCGGTATGGTTCGGATGCATGTTGCCTACCCACGCTGGGCTCAAGAAATTTCATAAAATGGGCAAAATGCTTTTAAAATGCAAATAACCGTGCAAGAAAAAGTGAGAGCGGTATGTTTCCTCAGCATGAAAGGATTTACGTGAAAGGAGACACGACCAGAAACGTTGGTATAGCGGTAGTAAGGCTCGGTGTGGCAGGTGGGCGTACACGTTTACCCTCCATTCCCGTGACCCAGGTTCAACTCCCAACACGTGGAGAAGTTTTCCTACTGAGGGTGAAGTTTTCAGCGTGAGCTTGACCAAAACCTTATACGAACCCTGAGCAGTGTGTTAATTCCCTATCCTGAACCAAAGTTTTAGTTGCCTAACCCTAACCTCTAACCTCAACCCTCAACCCTAACCCTCAACCCTAACCCTAACCCTCAACCCTCAACCCTCAACCCTAACCTCAACCCTCAACCCTAACCCTCAACCCTCAACCCTCAACCCTAACCTCAACCCTCAACCCTAACCCTCAACCCTCAACCCTAACCCTCAACCCTAACCCTCACCTCAACCCCAACCTCAACCCCAACCTCAACCCCTGAGGTTGTTTTACTTGCCTCCTCAGATCCATATAACTGGTGTTTCAGAGTTCATGCTCTCTTCAAGGTTTTTGTGAGACTGTTGTGTACCTTTTGTGTTTTGCGTCAAATGTAACATGGGCTTTATTTAAAGGGTTTTATTTATACCAATTTTGGGGCGAAAATGCTGCCTAAAATTCATCAGTCAATATTTCAAAAGCAAAGATGATCTTCAAAAATAAAACTATTTGCTAAGACGACTGGTAACTTCAATAGTCACCCATAATGTGCTTTACTTTCATGCCGACAGTCATTTTGTACGAGTAGGTATCGGCCTTTTCAACTCATTTTGGGGATCACTCTTCCACGTGAGATTTGAGTCTTGAACCTGAGAACCATCTCCACGCACTAATCTCGTTCTGGTCGTAAGAGGCTGGGGGATTCACACACATCCCCATCATGTTTGGTTCTGCCGTTTCCACCCGGCCTCGGAGAACGTTACCAAACCTGCAGAATTGGGAGAAAACCCACTTAGCTCGTTCTAACTCGGCGTTGTAGCAGTGGGTGGCTTCAGCAGTAGTCTGCCGTTGGAGAGTTGATTTCACCTGAGACAAAGTGCAAGCTTCATTAATAAAAGATTCCTCACTGCCCAGAGCGATGCGAGGCTCATTTAAAGTCCCGTTTCAACTCAGCGGGGACCTTCCCCTCAAAGGGAGATGTGCTGAGTATAAGAAATTGGGATTTGGATGTTAAGAAGAGTTTTACTCCAAAATGAGTGATGAAAAACACCTTTAAAAGACACCTTCTCTCACAAAATGATTGTTGTGATGAGTGTTGTGATGATTATGAGTCATCTTAAGGCCTTTGCTTATCGAACAATCATGTTTTTTCATCCGTGTTCAATATATTTCCTATTTCTATGGCATCCTCTCTGAAAAAGACCTTGGTCACACAAGCTAATGCACTCGAAAGGCATGCTCTGTGAGTAGACATGATCCACCCTCTAATTATTCAATAATCTAATGACACAATTGGTCATGGTGAGCAACACCACGCACTGACACCAGATGGTGGCTTTTGCAGCGAAAACCCCCACACACCCTCTGTGCATCCTTATTTTGGTTCGATTCAGAGAGAGGCCTCGTCTGCCACGATCAACTCGCCAAAGTTGTTTTTTGAAGAATTAATCTCTAAACTGAAATTTTTTGGGGGGGATAAAATTCACCACCTCACTGTCTGAAATAGAGGACAGTGAGTCTGGAAAAGTGCTCGCTTTTTGTCAACTCAGGATTTAGGTTGCACATTATCTTCTAACCAGCAATTTGTTTTCATTTTTATGCTGTCAATCATTTTGCAACAGCAGGTGCATCATTTTTTCCAAGTCTCACTTCAGAATATAACTGTCCATCTCTATGTGTCATTGCTATTCCCACCCTTTACGGCAGGTATTGACTGTTCTAGCTGCAGCTCCAGGAACTGAGAGATGTGATGGCCCTGATCGGAGGAAGCTTCCTCAGGGCTGCTCCAGGGCAGAGGGACACAACGTCAGGTTGTGTTTGTGCAAGACGCTGTTACTGTAGGACCATGTGTGTCTGTGGGAGTGTGTGGGTGTGCGAGAGTGTGCATGTGTCTGGTTAGTGTGTGTGTTGCTTGGTTTTATTTGGTTGTGGCGCTTTAGTATTCTTTAGAGCTGCACTAGGCAACTTCACAGATGGCAGTGACAGGTAACTGTTTGAATTTTGCAGATTTCAAAAGCCAGAGATGATGTAAGTTGTCATCACCAAACTGCACCCAGCATGCTCCTGTTTACCAACCCGGCCGGTCTGTGATGCTTCAGACCAGGGGTGTTGAATCGTGTGCCATGGAGGGCCGAGAGGGTGATTTCACTGACCTTCAACCAGAGAAGAGGAACTAACCTGGTGTAACCTGCAGACTCTCGGCCCTCACGGTCTGACACCCCTAGTTCATACCAAGAGAAACCAAAGGGACGAGAGAGGCAAGAGATCTAACATTGGTGAGTGGAGCCAGCTTCCTCTCAACAGAGTCCTTACTCACTGCTATTTTTGTTGTTGTTTTTTTTCGGTTTGTCACTTCCTGTGTGCGGAGAACATTTCTCACATCAGAATTAGGGCGACTCTACAGGGTCTCAGTTAGGGGGGGCTGGGATGGTCGGTCCTCTCTGCTGCAGCTCCACTTCATGATTTAGACATGCAAGTCCTGCCTAGTGCAGCTTCAAATAAAGCATGCAGCGTCTTATCTCACCCCTTACACCAGACACAGATAGATATCTAACTCACTTTATTAGGTGTTGTCACTCACAGCCTTACTTTACATCCTCTATCTGTCCTTGGGTCTGCGTCCCGGTTTGTTTTGTACAGTATTTTCCAAGTCAGAGTCCAAATTTATTAATAAACCACTTTTAACAAAACAGGCTCGTCACAAAGAGCCTCGCAGTGCAACAAAGGACATAAATGCAGATTAAAAACAAGCTTTTTTCAGCTGAAGCACTAAGACATGCTTTATCATCAACATTAATTGGATAGTGAGGGAGGATAGGAAAGTTTTGTTGCCATAAAAATCAAAATAAATAATTGCTAGGTGAAACTCAGGGAGAACGCATTTTGTATCCGGCTGATCGTAAATCCTGAAATAATGACATCCTTACCCATAAATGACTAAACAAGGGGCCATTAAGTCACGCATGACTTCTCCTGATGTCTGTGTAGCAGATGTTAATAATTTCCCCATAACGGAGAAGGAGGGGAGGGAAGAGGGAAACTATTCTGTTCAATCATATCAAACAAAATGTCAAATAAGGGTCAGCGATGTAAACATACCGATGTGAATGTGAAGGTAGAAAGATGCTGTTAGCGACGATAAGGCTTTGAGAAAACGACGTTGTTTCACTGAATCTCTCTTCCTTTTTCGAGAAACCAGTGGAATCAAACCACTGCAACCACTGATATTTGTGTGAAACTTTTTTTTTGGATGCATCCCGTTGGCTGACTGGCGTGGAGAAGGTGACTTAACAGCTCAAAGCAGAAATAGATGCAATCGCCCCCTTACAGTATATCTGCACATCTCCTGTGTTCTCCTGCTTCTCCTTGTTGTTTTCAGATCCTAATGGGAGATATTCATGTTCGGCTCCGATGTGACAATACAGCTGATCAGCCCCTAATGTGAGCCCCTTATCGCATGGAGATTGGTTCCGCCAGCAGCGAGGAGGAGATATCAGCCTATTAGATTTGTACCAGCATATGCTGAAGATTACATTAATTCTGATCTTGATTCACCCTACCTAAAATGTATTATTTCTTAAGGCTTCATTGTGATATTATCAGCGAGGCTGTGAGATAGCAGCCGTCTAACGCCCCGCTCACAAGAATATCTGTGTCTTGTAATTTGATCAGACAGTATCTGCTCCATTGTCTTAATCAAGCACTTTGTCACTTTGAAATGTTTGTTGGCATTAAGTCTTATTTTAGGCTAAATAAATTGGCACTTCCATTACTAAGTATGATTTTTGACATTGTTCCTTACTCTACTACTTTATTGTATCTGCTTTAAATAGTAAAATGACTTCAGACATCATCATTAATCAGTACAATGTTGTCATTGTGGATGTTATGTTTTGTTTATATTGCGTTTTATTCTGATGTTTTATGATTGCTATTGTAATTAGAGCAGGTAGGTTGTTGGAGCGTGTTATGAGACTTGCTGCTTTATCACCTGAGATAAATCTAGAATATTTATCCTGCTTCTGTGATAAAGCACGGTACTTTTTTATTGACAGAGAGAAAAAATTACTTTGAGACAAAGTGAGATACCTCTGGAGCGATTGAACGGAGATAATCAGCAACCTTTTGTCCCTATTTGTAAAGAAGTAAAGTGGGTGTATACTGTAAATCTGGCTGTCAGTCTCTTCAAACTTTTAACTACAGATGAGCTCAAGGTCATGTGCCACTCCTCTCATCAAGCCTCTTCTAGGAATATCAACAACAGAGAGCAAAATGAAAACATTTCACAAGTCTAACCAGTCGTACAACACGTACTTTGATTTTCTTCTGTTTAGCAGCTTTGTTTTTTCTTTTCAAACTCCGCCCAGGAAATAAACGTTGATTTTTTTTTAAAACCTGACATACTACATAGTGACATCATTTCATTCATTAGCCTGGTTACAGATGAAAAAGATAGTAAAGCTCCAACCTGGATTAAATGAGGTTTTCTATCCTTGTTTCTTCACATTTTGTGTAGAAATGATTTGGTCAACAAACAAACATCAAACATCAGGAAGGAGATGCCTTGAATGACAGGAAGTACATTTTTCTCAGACTCCATAGAAATGAATTTAAAAACACAATACACAAAAGCTACTGCACATGTACCCAATGCATTCTTGTAGTAAAAGTCCTGAAATAATAAAGTTATTTGCACAATCTTCAACTCACAAAGTCTTTGCACACCGCTCCACTCCTCATTCGTTGTCCTTCCTATTGGTGGGAAATTAGCGGTAAGGCTGGATGGTTAGTTAACTTTAATGACACGCGTCTAAACCTGTCGGGCTTGTTTAGAGGATTGATTAAAAAAAAGACAGACATAAGATGTTACAAAAATAATTCACGTTGAATGTCAGAAGATCTTGGTCTCCTCCCACAAGACTTCAGGTTACATTACAGTCATTAGCAGACGCTTTCATCCACAGCAACTTACAAAGGTGATAGCTGACACTATGTGGGAATCAAACCCACTACCCTGAGACCTCATGAGACCTCATGCTGAGCTGCCCAGGTTACTTGTTACTTGTTGTGTTTACACATGAAGTGAGCGAAGTTAGCCAGACAGATAAAGGTTTTGCGCTGTTGATTTGTGATGGATGAAGACTGAGATTTTGTTTTCAGAAGTTATGAATCTACAGCCCCTTTGCACAATATCTTGCTAGACATACTGCATGGTTTTGCAATGGCTGACTGGTTTTGTAACGTGAAGATGCACATGCGTTGATACATATTCATCATCTTGCAGGAGGCTGCGTAACCCTGCGATTAACTCGAGGATTTGAATCGGCAGTCTGCAGCACAAACTTAAAACCGGCTTAAGTGAAGGTCTGAATCAGGCCTTGGGCGAGGTCCTGCTGTCCTTGTACTGTGAGTCATGTACTGTGGGACTACGCTGTCGCTGTTTCTGCACCAATGCACAAGGCAAATTCCTGTACACTTATTGCACCTGACAAATAGAAGGGGATTTGGATTGAAAAGTCAAGGCAATGTACTGTAGAGTCAGCATGGTTGGACACAGAGCCACAGTGAACTATTTACAAATCTCTATACATTTAAAAAATTTTAAAAAAACCCAAAACAATTACCTCAATTAGATCTTTCAATATCTCCAGAATAAAAATAATCCAGTGTTATTTTGTCTCCTATTCTTTCTAAACTACCATGATTTTTAAAAATGTTGTTCTATCAATTAGTTAGTAGGTGTTGATGTTTTTTCACTGTTGCCTCAAAGTAAGAAGGTCCTGGTTCGGTTCCCGGCTCTGGTTCTTTCTGTGTGAAGCTCGCATGTTCTCCTCATGTTCATGTGGGTTTCCTCCTATGGTTTCCTCCCACAGTCCAAAGGCATGCAAGTCAGGTGGATTGGAGACTGTGTGTGTGTATGACTATGTGTTCACCCTGTGATGGATTGGTGACCCGTCCAGAATGTTTCCCAGTGCATGCTGGGATAGGCTCCAT
Source organism: Gephyroberyx darwinii (assembly GCA_900660455.1). NCBI lineage: Eukaryota > Metazoa > Chordata > Actinopteri > Trachichthyiformes > Trachichthyidae > Gephyroberyx > Gephyroberyx darwinii. The sequence goes on from CABFOQ010024915.1 coordinate 9,365, forward strand.
CCCCCTCATGCCTCTGAATAGGAATATACAGGTATTGTATGATGAATGAATCTGATTGTGGCACAAAACCTCAATGTGTAAATAGAGCAGCTTCAACGCCAATGTAAAACAGTAAGAATATGTGTGCCCAAATAAATTCTTGCAGCAAAAGTCATGAAAAAAAATCTCACTCAAGGTACCACAGCCAAAAAAAAGAGAGAAATAGTGCTGAGAGAAGCTGCAGTGCTGTGACCTTGAGTAGCTCCTGAACCTCAGGAAGTTCTTCCCACAGAGATTTGGCTACACTGCTGCTGGATATCAGACTGTGTATTAGACACTGATCTGTTTAATTACAGTCTGAGTCGCACGCCATCTGTAAGAGCACCTCATCGTCTCTCTGCACTATCCAAACGACTTAAAGCATCCAGAGATATTGTCCTCCAAGGACATGCTTAATTGAGTTCTAAGCGTGAAGTGCACTGCAGCATTCTTCGACTTCGGTAATGTAAGCTTGGCCCAGCAAGCAGTTCTGACTGCTTTGTGGTGTATGAATTGATCGGAAATTGCTTGTGATTGTCAATTACACGCCAAACAGGGTTCTGAACAAAGCACGATTACACATTTGCTTAACTCCTTGCTAAAAAAAAATTAACTCGTGAGAGAAAACGGGCGAAAACGAAGAAAGTAAAAATAACCCCAAACACGTAACAACATTGTTTCGGGAGGCATGAAAACAGACATTTTGCAAATGGATTTGGAAGGAGTGGGATGAGGCGAGAGGGCTAAATCTGTCTTGTTCATTTGTGACGGACTTGGCGTGAGACAGTGACTTGTGCTTGGATAAAGAAAAGACAGTTGCAGCAGAATTCTGCCAGTCTCTGGTTCTCTGTGTTCAGCACAGTGCAGCATCCTCCAGCCCCCCCATGCCCCCTTACCTTCCAACACACTGCCGAACCTGACGCTCCGCAGTCACCCATTAATCCCTGCATGTCGGATCCCCGCCAGGTAATTACTGTTTAAAAATATTTCATCCCATTCTTTCCCCAAAAAAGAGACAAATGGGAAACAAAGGCAACACAGTTCTGAACAACGACAAAGAGGTGCTTTAAATTCACTCCCTTTCTCTGGTGGAAACGGTGGCTTTGTTTGCACACAGTACAAGGTGTCTGAAACCAAATCTGCAGCTATTTCATATTTAAATGCAGCTGTCACGCTCTAGTTTTTACACCGGGTTTGGGAAGTTGGTGATTCTGTCTCTTTGTGAGGAAAAAAAAAAAAAAAACCCAACAAAACGAATGCGTCTCTGCTTGGTGCAATGCAAAGCTGTTTATTGGTTCACTGCCAGGCGACTTCCAAACTAAATAACGTGAAGCAGACAGAAATATTAAGAAATATTTCTGTCAGTTGGTAATATGTGCACAATAAACTGCCCTTTCCCAAGAGTTAGTTACATCAAGTCTCACTTACATTTCATCAGTGACATTACTAAGAGGATTCACACCGAGCAGTCGACCCGGCGATGACCTCACGATGACACAGCAGCTACTGAGTCCTTACATGAACAAAGACACGGCTGTTTGTTGAGGTTAACTGGAGATGACATGGAATAATATGATATAGACGTGAATACAGTACATCACATGATCTGATTTTGGTAATCTGCAGCGTATGACCTGTTGTATAGCCCCGCAGGAGCATATCTCAATCACAAGATGAACCATCCACTGAACCTCTGTTGTGTTTGGACAATGGCGCTATTATACAAAGCATGCATGGTTCAGAAACACATCCCTGCACGTTAAAATGTCTGCATTTATCTCTATTCTTCATGCATTACATTGTTAATAGATAATTGCTTTCATAGCAATTCAAACTGAAGAAAAAATCACGTTATTTCAAAGTTTTGGGGACTGAAACGTTGTACTTCTTCGTTCTAATACAGTGGGCAGTGTTCTGGCAAGGTTTATTTCACTTTGTTAATCAAACATTTTCCCCCCGGTGCACCTGCCCTGCCTCCAAGAGTCAACACCGGTGTGCAGAACCACTTCTCTTGCAGAAAACCCTTGTAACTGCTTGACTTCGGTCCTTCACAGGTTGAGCAAGTTTGCGGTACAATTTAAAAATACACGGGAAATGAAGACGTTCTTCTGAATCCCTGAAAACTTTTTGAAAAAACAATTTTCACTGACAAATCGCTTCC
>CABFOQ010024918.1:14593-26254 GCA_900660455.1 Gephyroberyx darwinii
CGTCAGCATGCACCACAATGTGAAGGCCACACATCTGGGCCAGCCTGAACTCCTTTCCCTCCACGCAGGCGAAGCAGACCTCCTTCCAGGTGCGGGTGCTGTTGGCCTTGCGGGCGCCGTCCACAGCGGCCTGGTACTCTCCCAGGTGCACCAGGGTTGAAGCGAGCCGGCCAAAGTTGGAGACATTGTTGTAGAGCAACTTGGCTGCATCGTACATTTTCTCGTCGTAGCAGCGGTCACCAACCTAGGGTTCGAATAAAGACATGCTGTTACATTTTGGACCAGACAGCTAAGTTGCAGAGGGTTGGGTGGGAGAGAGGCTTACCTGTTGGATGTGAGCATTGTTGGGTCCGTTGATGAACTCTTCCAGCTCAGCCAGGCGGTTGGTCTTGGCCAAGGCAAAGATCAGCTCCGTCTCCACGTAGGACTCACGGGCCTTCTTACGAGCCATCTGCAGGAATTTCACCAAGTCTTCCCAATTACCTGAAACACAGTACATGGATAGTGATATTACATTGTTGGGGTGTGCTTACGTTTATCTTTTTTTTGCAGAAAAAGTGCTGCCTCAGCTGTATTTTCTGCTGATAAAAAAGCAGGTCACACATTCCGTGCACTCTGTTTCCACAAGGACTAGCTGCAGTAGCTGACACTATCAGCAAACAGTACTTAGGAACAACTCTAACACTTGCCAGAAATTCATTTTTCTAGCGCTACCTTCTCCATGGATGTTGATAATATCGTAACTGTTAGACCCTGCCTCCGATTCATTTTGAGTAGTGGCGGCTTTCCATCTGCCATACGGTCACTCTCCATTTATTGTAGTGTAATGTAAAAAAGGCACTGGCGTTTGAAAAACATGGAACAGTTTGATGGCCTTAGATGATTAATAATTTCCCGTCCTCCTCCACTGCTTTTCCCCCATCCCCCTTTCCTTGTTGTGCCAAGTGCCCAGTCTGTTCCTCCATCCTTACCACTCTGATCTGCAGCCTGTACCACCTCCATGTATGCAGAGGGGTCATCAGCCTTGATGTAGGAGTCAATGGCCTCCTTAACCAGGCCCTTCTGTAGCTGAGCCTTGGCCAGCTGGCTCCACACAGCTGGTTCATTGCAGCGCTCTGCAAACTCATAGGCCCGGTCCAGGTTGCCAATATGCTCAATCAGCACCTGGGACCCAAAAACAAGTGAGATCATAAAGTTATATTGAGTACTGCTTCATAACCCTTTAAAAAATAATAAAATGCATGACGTATACAGATCTTGTATAGAGCAAGATGATTAAGAGCTGATGCCTGACCTGTACAGCGGAGGTGTTGACATCAAACTTTTTGAAGATGGCAAATGCCTCCTCAAAGAGCTCGTTGCTGATGGCAATGTTAGCGATGTCAGGGGCATCATAGTTGTCTAGCCTGTTGATGTACTCCATCACACGGGTGCGGTCAGCCTTGATCGCTGTGAGGATCAGCAGATTCTGCAGATTTCTATGGGACAGAGGAGAGGACCAAGAGAATTCAGCACACTTTGAAATGACTTAGGCAAAACACATTACTATTTAATTCTCTTCGTTAAGAGAGGTAGTGACTGTCTGTAAACCTGTGTTCACTGAAGACAGAGTTGTCCAGTACAATCTTCTCCAGCAGTTCGATGAGCTCATTGGGAAGGTCTGCGGTCATGAAGGCCTTGACTGTGACTGATACCTCCTCTGGGTCCTGGGTCTCCGACAGCGCTGTCTGCACCACCTGAGGGCAGAGACGACGGAATATAAGGTTAGAGCAGCACCACGCAGGTGTACTAAATCAAATGAAACTTGTCTTGTCAATGTTTTACCTGGTCAATAAGTGGTCGTCTGAAGGGGTTGGTCTCCAGCAGCACGCTAGCCCACAGCTCAGGGTCTTTGCGGCGAACCAGGTAGCGAGACAGGCTCTTGAACAGGGAGTTCTCATTGCAGACCTGGAGAACAAAACAGACAAATCACAATGTTTCCTGGTACACTGGAGGCAGTTTAGAGAACTTGATCAGGAGGGCATAGAGAAAGAGAGGTAGAGATACAGATATAGGTAGGAGCAAACAGATATAGAGAGACGGAGAGCTACTGAGGCAGACAGGGAGATCAATTGATCCTCACATTGATGAGTTCCTGGTCACATTGTCCTCTTTCGTAGGCTACACAGGCCAGGTGCGGGTCTCTCTTCTCACAGTACTTTCCCACCACACGGCTGTCATAGTAGGGGTTCTCCCTGAGGAAGCGCTCAGGGTTGTTGTTGCTGTCAATGTAGATCTTGGCCAGGGCATTATGGGTAGCAGGCTCCTCACAGCCTTCATGGATACGAGCCTCCAGCCAGGGCAGCAGCAGCTTCAGTCTATTAAACCAAGAGGGAAAAAGATGAGGGCTGTGATTTCTCATCTAAGCTTTCATCTGAGTGAACACATTTTCAATCTGATACTTAGAGGGGGTAGTAACAAGAGTACAAGAAAAAACAATAATATGACTGTAATGTGTTACTAAGCAAAGCATTAACCACCCTACACTGCCAAGTTCAATAATGTCAAGTTAATATTGCCAGTCACAGAACAGTAAAATAAATCGACTTTCGAAAGTCCAAACTTTGGCACATTCTATGTGGCAGATTCCTCCCATCTGGTGCTCTAAGCAGGTTAAAACAAACACTAAGAATTATTAGCAAATAGTATTTGACCAAGGCTGTAACCAAATGGGCTCTCCTGATGTTTAATCCTTTCAAATTTCAGTTCAAACTTTATAACAATCTATGGTCTTTTTGCTACGATGTTCATAGACATGAGGGTGGAGGGATGCAGTACCTGTTCCTCTTCTCTACCTCGGCGACCAGTTCATCAGTAGAAAACTGTCCCCTGACCACCAGGATCAGGCTCTTGATCACATCCTCAGAGCAGTCGACGTCCAAGAGCCCACCGATCACCACGGGCAGACGGCTGGGGTTCACCTAGGACACATATCCAAATCAATCCCCTTAACATCATCCTTGTAACAATATCTGTAAAGCAAGGATGTCATGTAACTGTAATGACAACCTAAAACCATTCGTCGCTGAGCCTTACTTTCTGGACGTAGATTTCGATGTACTTCTGCAGGTTGTTGCGATACAGGTAGAGGACCAGGTCGTGGACAAAGTCGAAACGGTCACAGACGATGATCAGTGGTAGCTGGTCGGTGAGTTTGGCCTCCTGTCCGTCACACACACACAGAGGAGGGAAAGAGACTGCAGTTAGAAAGACATTTCAAGCAACCAATACACCTCCATACAAGCCACCAGTCATCACAGTCAAACCTGAGGTATAAAGAGTGGTCTTTAACTACTGGGAAATTATGGTATTTATGAATTGTATGTAGCTAATCCCAATATTAGACTTATTTTGGAGAACTACACTGCAGGTTTGACTGTAATGTCGCTGGGTAGTATATTACTTGTAATCAACGGCAAAAATAAATTTATCAGAATCACTGAAAATGAAATTGAGAAATCATTTTCCAGTTACATCAATCCTGCTCGAGTGATTCCAAAAATGACACAAAATCAAGAAAAAAACAAAACAAAAGTAGAAGGTGTCTCAACTATGACAAATGGAGAGACATCACATTTTTGAGAGAAGCTAGAGGATGGTTAAAGTACTGCAAAGTTAAGACTGTAGACTGAGTGGAGAGAGCAAGACAGAGAGAAAAAAGAAATAAGAGGAGGCATGAACTCCCCTTCATTCTGCCACTAGAAGCCAGTGCAGGATTCCCAGTGAAGGCTCTACCAAGAAAGGCCAGGCAGACACTAGGGCACTGACCACTCAAACACTGACCACTAGTCCTCCATTCCACAATGCACTGCTGCACTATGGGGTTGCTGGGACACTGCTGCCATCCACACTCCTACAGGATTAACAAACTGGGATTGTGCACCTCACAGCCCTGCTTCAATACCAACCAAGAACATGCTGCAATGACTGGAGAGAGGCTCCTATTACGGGACTACACACTACATACACGGACACCTGTAATGTCTAATAAATCTCACGTATGGATTACAAGACCCTTGCTTGTGGGCACTACATTTACATTCACCATAGACTACAATCACACACAAAACATCTAATGAATGGCTAGGACTAGTTCAAGCACTGAGAATATTGGGTGCACCCCAGTGGGTGTATGGCTTGTGGTGTATACGCCCATACGCCTCCATACAAATCCCAGTTTTAATCCTGTGCCTAAAGTCAGGGGTAGGGATGAAAAGAAAATAGAGGGTGGGAAAGGTCCTGTGCTGAGGGGTGGGATAGATTTACCTGATACATGTCCTGCCATTCCAAAGACAAAAGGGAAAAGCACAAAAGATAATATCTGCCATCAGGATGGTTGAGTTGAACTATTCTTCTTTAAACCAATACAGGAAAATGAATGTTTCTTGGGAATGTGTAAGTGATTGAATAATCTTAAAATCCATAGGAGGGGGTTGATGTGAATGTGAGAATACTTTTTCTCTTTTAACAACATGTAGTAATTTAAAAGACTGGCCATGCACTCTAAGCCACTAAGTCATTGATATCATGATCACTGATAGGACCTTGATGTGAATGAAAACAGATCGGAAATGGAGATTCCAAAATTGCAAGACTAAATGATTTTAAAAGGTAAAATATCAATATCATGGCTCAGATAAGACATAACCCCCGAAAAGCAATAACAGTAGCAGAGTAGAGCTTCCAAAGACAAATGTGCAGTTAGCTAACAGAGCACCATAAAACAACAGAGAGAAGTGGATTGAAGGGGAGAGAGCAAGAGTGAGAAAAGGAAAATAAAGGACCAGGTAAAGGAGGAAAAGAGCTGTTAAATGTGTCTTCCAGTGAGTGATCCTCTCCCCTCAGATATCTCCAGCTGACTCTGCAGCCTTACTTTGAGGAAGTTCTTGACGCGCTCTGGGTCATAGCAGTTGCTCTCTCTGCAGATCCTCTCCACCTCTTTGATCTGGCCTGTCTTACAGGCAGCCTGGATGTACTTGAAGTGAACCTCAGGATCCTGACTGAAGTTCACAATAGAGCCCAGGAAGTAGAACAGACCTGAGAGACAGACAGTCAGTTATAGTCAGTTACAAAAGATGTGGGTGAAATATACAGATCCAACTACAGCTGCTGCAGATAGCAGCCTAAGTAGTATGGTGCCAATTCTCATTTCAGCAGATTGGTTTGGTAAGCCGCGCCCAGCAGTCAAACGGTTGATAGTTTGATCCCTGATACAGACAGCGCGCTCAACACTGCCACAGCGCCTCTGAGCAATGGAAACACCCTTGGATTGAAAATGACACAAAACAATACTAGCTAAACCAGCTACTCTGTCTTTGTAAAAAATAAATCACACATTTGTGTATACGTATTCTGTACCTTCCAACAATCTAATGTTAAAATAAAATATTGGATTGATTAATCCATAAGACAACATGAAATATCGGCCATTAAAAGGCTTCCATGTTTGCACAGCCTGAATTGACCATGCGCAATGACTGCAGTTTATGTCTCGCCCAACTAGCTTATTCAATAGTTATGCTCCATAATCTTAGTAGTAGTAGAGGAGCTGTAGCCAGTCACCTCCAGGCCATTCTACGCCATTTATTGAATGACCTGCCTCTGCTCTGGCCTACTTGGCTAATTGCTAGTTAGGGGACATCTAGCAAGTACATGAGCATGAGGGAATGAGTGTTTCATCCAAACTGAAGGAGTAGTTAAATGCCACTCTAACGTCTAGCCTTACAGAAATATTTTGGGTGAATTGCCCTGTTATACACAAATTCTACACAAAGTATGGTGGTTGTATAAGCTACTTCTCAGTATTTCCTGCCTCTGAGTGTTTTGCAAGCATGCCATCAAAGTCTGTGAAGTTCCAAAAACCCAGCATTTGTATTGAGTGGATTAGGACTCCAAACAACAAATGAAGCAATGTGTGCCAGTATGGAGTTTGGGATCTCACCCTCAAAGCTCTTGAAGGACTCGAAGAGCTCTGTGAGAGACTGTGTGGAGAGCTGTTCATGGTACTTAGAGGCCACTTGGACACAGATCTGCAGGTTCTGGCGGATGTTGGCCGACAGCATGGCCCTGAGGCACTCCAAAGAGTCCTCCACTGACAGGGAGCCGAAGAAGTTCACCAACCACTGAAGGGGGAGGGATGGTGAAAGTTAGCTTGAGTCATAGGAGGTACACAATGCATAAGTATCACAAATTCAAATCCCCAAACAAGCTATGAAAATCTGTCCAGGGGAAGCAATTGAGACCCACTCTCCTTTTCAAGTAGTACTCTTCACTCTGTCAAGGCGCCATTGAGCAAGGCACTTACACCTACAATAAAAACTCCACTGGAACTACCCAGTGGAAAAGTAGAAGTAGACGACTGCTGTTTTATTGGGCAGCTTCCAAGTGTGGTGTGGATGTGTGAATGTATGCAACCCTGCTTCACCCTGCATTTTGATGTTGTCATATAAAAACCACATCACTCCAATTCTGGTGATTTTTATGTTCTAACTTCAATTGAAGAATTACATGGTGCTCTATGGGTTGAGAAAATTCTACAACCCTCTGGCTTGTGAAACCCTTTCAAAACACACTGGGTAGCCACAAGAATGCATGGTTGTCAAGCTAAACTAAGGCTGTTTTTCTTAGTTCTTGAAAGTTGACATTTTGGAAATGCAAGGTTTTCACCTGATAAAGGCAATTTGCTCCCATAGGCTATTGCTATAAATAAATGCTGCTGCTATAAATGTGTTGTTCTTAGTCAACTCACTAGCTATATGAGGGTTTACAAGTGAAGGAGACATACTGAGAAGAGAACAATACCATTAGAACTCCAGTGTGCAACAAATAATTGCACCAAGATGCCTTAAAATGTGGGTCCAGGCCCTCCTCCAAGTGAACAGTGTTAGGAGTACGTAATCTGAATTAACTACAGGAAACATTTTTGACATTGTGTTGACATCTGATAACCTAACCTAGCCTAGCATAACCAAATTAACCAAGGGCAGACCCCAGTCTCGACTGACGCTCATATTCAGCTTCATGTGTTCTTAACCGGTGTGAACACCAGAGACGCTAAATTACAGCAAAGAGCACACACAAATCCATCATGCTTAGCCAAAGTTACAGAGACTGGAACTGGATTTGTTTTGACTCCCCCTGCCACTAAAGTCTCTAACTTCGCAGGATGACAGGTTACAAAACCTCTCCAGTAAACAAACTACCTGTGAGTCCAACACAAAAATGCAACAAGTAAACTTTTCCACTCGGACCATAGAAAGTGAACTGTAGGTGTAATCACACCCTAAGAAAGAAATTCATCTGGCCTAGTTGAGTTGTCTCCAGATAATATACACTACAGTAAGGGGTGCCTCAATTACAATGGTCAATAAGGTCTTCTGGAGCAGCCTACCTCTGGGTTGAGTAGGTGTGTGTGCACCACAGCACGCTTGATGTCGTACAGGTCAGTGTAGTGCTCCAGTGCTCTCTGGAGGAGGCCAGCCTTCTCACACAGCTGGGCGATGTGGGCACGGTCGTAGTTTGTGAACATTTGGTTTCCCAGAATGGCATCAGCAACCTACACGCAACAGAACCCGTTAGTAAGCACGACGTGTCAATAAGATGTAGCCCAGATGTGTTGTTCTCATATCTTTCATTAAAGTATGTGTATCTGTTTCTACCTGTGGGGCATGCATGAGGTTCATCTCCAGCAGGCGAGTCTGCAGTGGTCCCTCTGAGGGTCTGTTGTTCTTCAGGGCATCCAGGAGGAAAGAGGTACACTGCTGGATCAGGTTGTACTCCATGAACACATCCACGATCTAGACAGACAGATGGAGACACACAGGAGACATTAAAAACTGGAGAGAGAGAACACATTGGTGGATACTGAACTGCTGCTACCCTGACGAAGACATTACTTGTTGAAACATCTAATGTACTGAATAAGGTACTGCTGCATTGAAGCTATGAGTGCACAACGGCATCCTCTAATATAAACTGCCAAAATATTTGTGGTGTTTCACACCAATTATGCACCAGTGATAGGATAAAACTTAACAGATGCAAGACCACACACTGCCATGAACCAGCTCAAAACCTGGTTACAAGGAAAAGAGACATTTGAAATACAACAAATGCTAAATAATATTTCCATTTCTAATAATCCACGAGAACCTCATGCAATGGGTTTTATTCTCAAACATCTTGTTACCTACCAGTGCAACACTATAGGCAATGCAGAATGCTGTGTCAGGAGGACATTTGCAGTGCAGGGACCTTGCAGTGGCAGGCAGAAAGGCGGAGGTGTATTTCATTTATACTACAGGCTAGTTGAGGTGCAGATGTTGGCATGTCTTTTACAAACAGTTTGTAAAATTGTGAGGAAAATTTTGGGCAGATTCCACGAGCTAACTGCAAACATGGGAAGGGAGAGTGCAGGTCATAGAATTGGCCACAGTGTTTACCTTAATTTAGAAAATTACCGTCAGACCTGACCGAAGGCCCAAAAGCTTCTTTGCACAAACCCAATTCACCCTGTGCTTGTGGGACAGCAAGCATTTTGTGAACCTAATGCCAACTACATTAAGTGAATTAACCTTGGTCAGACCCAGTCAGCTTAAGGCATAAATGCCAAGTTCTACTGCAGAAGCTATTTCCACTCTGGAGGATATGATCAAACAGCAGGAATTAGTCGAGCTTTACTTGATATAAGTTGGAAGTATTTTGTTCAAAAAAGACCATGTATTCCTGTAAGATCAGTAGAAATCCCTCCTCTGACCTGTGTGATATCAGCCAGTGGCTCTTCGTCCTGGACCAGCATCTGGGCAAATTGCAGGCCCTGCTCTGGGTTGATCCGCATCACGTTCCTCAGCAGGAAGATCCAGTCTGGAGTGTAGCCCACCTGGAATTACCAAAACCATAAAGGGATGAATCTACTATACAACCATGGATTTAGGCCACTGTTTAAATCCCCAGCATAACTGACAAAGTGCAACAATAAATGCTTTTTAACTCCATGGGCCCAAAGAAATTTCCTGTCACACCCTTACCCATTAAATGCTCACAATGGATCCAGGGCTTAAGGAGGGCTTTGTGTTTTGATTTATTATTTTATGTGGGGTGTCTCCTGCTGGAGAGGCCAAGTACTTTATCATTTGGGAATTTCAAAATCTAACAGAGCCCATATACCATCTTAGATGGGCAGACAGACATACCTTCTTGGCATACAGAACGATCTTGGGGAACTGGCCAGTCTCTGCAAAGCATTGGATGACCTTGTTGGGAACGTTGGCCCTCAGGTAGACACTGAGAGCCAAGGTGGGATCCACAGCCTTCACCAGGTCGCCCAGTTCCTCAGAACACTCCAACTGGAAGATAAGACAAGTACCATCAGCACTGGAAACAGTTTAGAAAATGGAAACTGGATTATTAGTTTTTATATGGTATAATATGGCTGGGAATAATGGGATACATTTGCAGCAGCAGATAAGATTCAGCAAAGAAAAGCAGGCTACAGATAAGAAAAGCACAAATGCGGATTCCAAAAACGTTGGCATATTGAATACAAATAAATGCCAGTTGTTTTTTTTTTAAATATATGAATTTACAGCATATATGCAGGGTGTGCAATATGTATGATATGAACAATATGAGAATATATGTAATACAAAATACAGATATACGTGAACACAGGATGTGCAAAATGTGTGTCATTAGCTCTAAGCAGCTAAGAAAGCCACTTTAGCTGGAAGAGGAAAACTCTACAAACACCTTACATAACAGATGGTCTCACATCACCAAAGATAATAGGCAAGTCATGTAAACACACAGGCAACACAGGAAAAGCCTCTTCCTGCAAGGGGAGGTTGAGATGGAAATCTGAAATACCTTGTCCTCCTTCAGCCACTTCTCCAGAAGCTGCTTGCGTCCCTGCTGGAGTACGGGCCTGCACAGCTCCAGGGACTCAAACTTGTTGAGCTGGCCCTGGTCCAGCAGGATGCCAAAGTACTGCAGCAGCGGGGAGGTCTGGCCTGGCTGGGCCGGCACGCTCTGGAAGCGACGGATGGTGTCCGGGGTGCGCAGAATACCCTGGAGGGAGAGGGGAGGCATAATGGGCAGAGGAGGTGAGCTGCAGTTCGCACACACCAACAGAGACAAACAGCTGATATAAGCCAGAAAGGTGGGTGGACATTTGATCGCATTGTGGAAGGCAGCAACACCCAAAGACATCAAATTTAAAAGGAGGAAACATAAAATGCTGGCTTTCGGACTGCTGTTTTCATAAGGGTTCTACAGAAACGGTCTTGAGAAACTGGAAAGTTTAGGAGCACAGGAATGAATGAAATTTGAATGTCAAGTTGCACAATTGATCCTTTTGAATTGCCGAGTTTATTTTGGTTTCACTGTACAATCCTGAATCATGCAAAAATGGACATGATGTTAATCTTTTCATAACACACTGATCATGACTCAACCCTTTTGGGATGGTTACCTTTGGTGCATTGGCGGCAACCTTGGCGGCCTCGGAGTAGTTGCCCCCTGCAAACAGGTTGTTGAACTTGCGTGCAAAAAGCTCCTCAGCTCCTGCCAAATTGTTTCGGACGGCTATGCGCAGGGCCAGATCGGGGTTCTGCAGCACATTGGTAATGTAGGGGATGATGTTTTCCTCCTCCACACAGACTGACAGCACCTGGGATGCACACAAACACAGAGACATGCATTAGATGGGTCAGGATGTATGGGCCTGTACAGTAGAAACCAGACTGCAGGTAACCATGGAATAATGCAGTCAGGTGTTTCAAGTTTCAAGTTTATTGTCACATACTAGACCACATTTCATTTCATGTCCTCTTGAAAGATTTTATTTAAAAAGTGGACTGAAGCTGATTTCCATGTCAGCTCGTAGTCCGTTCAGTATTGCCTACTACTACTACTACTACTGTGTTTCGGGTGTGGGGCCCACTATTTTACACTCAGACATTTTCAAGTCTTTTCATGAGGTCAAGTTACAGCCATGTATTGTTTCCAAAAGCATGTAAGTCAATCAATGGCATTACATGTAAACAAAGGATATACTACTCAAGTGCGTGTGGGGAGAGCAGACGTGTTTGCTTTCCTCAGTGAGGCATGAAGCCCTTCACTCTATTGTCCTTCTGTCCAAACCAGCCACATTATTTACAAAAACCTCTGGGATGAACAGCCAATCACATAAGGAGCAGGAAGACGCCCCTCCCACCTCTAAAATGTCCAGCAAGGCCTCTGAATGGCTACTTTGAACTGCCTGTTTGGAACATTGTCTCTAACAGGCTGCCAGTTCAGGATGTGTCAGATGACATCAGTGTCAACCGCAGCGTGCACTTCAGACTGCAAGTGATGGATTCTTCTTTAAAATTAGCTTAACTACATCTACGCCACGCAGGGATAAATCAACACATGCTGCGTTCGCTCACTGGGTCTGAAGTTGGCAGAGTGAGTGAGCTCAGCTGAATTCCACTGCGGGCACATTAGCATTTAGCGCTGTCTGGCCCTTGATTGTGGCTGCTGAATGGCAAATGTATTATTACTGGGTCAGTGTAACATATGGCTTTTGTGAGTGGTTTGGCAATTGAGAGAGAAAGGAGAACAAGTCAAAATGGAAGGGCGGGA
>CABFOQ010024918.1:26274-67279 GCA_900660455.1 Gephyroberyx darwinii
GTGTGGGGTGGGGGGTTAGGGAGAAAGGAACAGAGGGTTGTCCCACTATAAACCAGCCCAGCAGGTCAGTGCCCCAGCTGTTAACATGGGTGAGTACACCTCATTCTTTGTGCCACTAAAGAGAGGTCACTTACCCACTATAATGTGGGTGGACTAATCAGGGGTTGAGATGGGCGGAAAAAAACAGGCTAAAGAGAGGGGTAAAAAATAGAGCTCTTAGTGGAGATGCTGTTTTCCACTCAGGACTGCATTGTGTGTAGTGGGTTGACGCTGCAGTGACCTGAAGAGATGGAAATGCTGGTATTGATGTCAGTAATGGTTATACGCACAGCAAGAGAGAGAGGCAGGCGGGGGATGGATTCTGACTCAATCCTGGCATTTTCAGTTCAATGGCTTTTTTTTTTTTTTTAAATGACTGACAAAATGCTTTATAGTCTTTATCTTTAGCCATTTCTTCAAAATAGTCACTTGAACCGTTTAAAGTGCAATCAATGCCATTTAATTACATTGATCAGAGTACAGAGGAAAAAACAGAGGCCTGCCAGAACAGTTGCACTCAAGAGAACACAGAGCCCCAGATGACAGATGAGCTACAGTATCGAGTGGTACACTGGCCCAAAAACACACGCACAGAGAGAGAGAGAGAGAGAGAGAGAGAGAGAGAGCGAGAGAGCAAGAGAGAGAATAGTAAGACCGTAGGGCAGACATCACAGGTCTCAGCCATGTTGATGACGTAGAAGGGGAGGTGAGGCTTGTGGTTGGAGGAGAGTGCTAGCACTAAGAGGATTGAGGGCACCAGGCAGTGCCTCCCACTGCACATCACGTGCTGATGGGTAGTAGGCTCCCCCGCTCCCCCCCTTGCTCTATCGCTTTCTCTCTCTCCTTTCCCTCCATTCTCTCTGGTTTGTGGAGCATCTCAGTGCTGCAGATATTCTCAGGGATCCTTCTATCTCAAGGTCAGGCCAGGTCTGTGCAGACAGAGCATGATCCAAGACCCTGACATGGAAATACACACTCACTCCACAGCTCCCAGTAAGGAACTCACTGACAACTAGAGGGACTAACCCTTTCTCACACATTCTTCGCTAATCCGCTTGATTGGCCAGAATTGTCAATTACATCCTTTCTTACTTTCAAAAATAAGGACAATTCAATTACCTTTCCTGTGAATGAGCAGCACTTGATAAAATTAAATCAATAACAACGTAGTGGGAACACCCAGAGAAAGCTTTTCTGCCATTTCTCATGTAAGCTAGCGGATGATAACTAATTATGAATAGGGGGGCGGTAGGATAAGGTTTTGCGATAATTCACTGATATTTAGTGGGAAGGATAACAAACGTAACACCACATTTTTGGACTGGTAACTAATATTATTAAACAGAAACAGAAATTCATCACACTACTCATGACTGGAAAAGGTACTAATGCATTACTTGGTATCGCATTACCATCCAATACTGTTGGTAACTGACCCACTCTAGCAGAGCCACTGACAAGCCTAGACACTGGCCTATTATCACTGACATCACTGCGTGTGTGTGTGTGCGCGCACACATACTCCATTGCCTCAGCACGGCAGATCTGTCACTGCCTCAGATCGGCTTTCCTCTCTTCACTCAATTATTCATGTGGTGTGTGGCCTGGGTGGAACATTATTCATCAGCTGGCTGGATCCAGTTCTCCTCACCGGTTCAGCCTCACAATGTAAGCTAGACACAACCCTCTCCCCTCTCCGTCTGTGAAACACTACACCTTGGATTATTGATGCCTCCCAGCAAAGACTGAGCTTGCCTGATGACGACAGACAAACAAGCGGGAGCGTTGTTGTTATTACCCCATTTGACAAGTAATGTTACGCTCCTTTACATTCATTAGCCTCTGTCAGCTTAGGCTTGAAAATGTGATAGGAGATGACAGCAGGGGTGAATACAGCAGTGTGTCCGTTCTGGGTCTTTGATATAGATATTTGGTGAGAAGGACAACTAGTGTAATTAGCTGGTGCTGTACTCACCCCTGGCCTCCTCCACTGTCCCTTAAGGGTGCTAATGGACTTTGCTGGACAACACACTGTACTAAACCAGTGGTTTTCTAATCAGCAATACCCTGGGTTGAGTTATGGCTGTGGCCTCCAACTTTACAACTACCTCAATGAGATGTAAGCTCTACCATGTGTTATGAATCACAACTTGACTCTGACAGTAACATGTCTCAGCAGCGATGCATATTCATTTCACTTTGCTGAGCAGAGGGGAGCAGAGGTTGACATTTGTTGTACCTGTCCTTTCCGGTTGACCCCAATGATGCCGGAGGTGGCCTCGTGTGGGGCAGTGACAAAGATGGTCTCGCCACTGATCCGGTTCATGTAGATGCAGGTGCCTGTCTCCAGGTCATACAGGTGGATGTAGCCGTATTTGGTGATAAGGAAAACCACATCCTGCTTCGAGCTTATCTGAGAATAGAAGAGGAAGAATTACAGACAGTAGTATAAAATGAAATCTCATGTTAAACCTAAATTGTCTAGTTTTAAAGCTGCAAATAAGTGGTAAATTATAAAAAGATTTAATGTGACAGATGTTCAAACATGAAATCACCCTGAAGCTGAACTAGATCACTTCCCCACAAAGGGCTGTTCACAGTGACCTCGTCTAACAGTGCAAAAGCCGTGAGGTGGTTAGCACAGGGGATCAGTAACAAAGGTCATCAGTTTGATCCTTGTGAGCAACAGCTCAAGAGAGTAGAGGAAAGCACTGGTGTCTGGATAGCTAACACAACCAGCAAATGACTCATCATGAAGTCAGTGGCAACCATAAAGAGAGCAAGCACTGTCGCTTTCACCTGTGAAGTTGCCACACTCCCGCTGCGCACCCATTAGCAAGGCACCCCGACAGCTCTAGCAAAGCCTGCTTTGCAGCTTACACTCTCCCACTACCAAAACTATCATGCATAGGCCTACTCATACATGTGAATGTGTGGATGGAGATTGGTAATATATCACTAGAGCATATCAATTTTACAGTGTCTATGCCAACTAGGCCATTATAGACATTTTGGTGCTCCATACCTGCATGGCCACAGGGAAGTCATTCTGGGCCTCTGGAGGGAAGAACACATCCACTGCTTTCTTTGGAAATGGCTGGTTGCCAGTTGGTGGGGTCCCCACTTCAATGATGTGCAACTGTACAGAGAACACACATTAGCAAAAACACATAGGTTGGAGGTTTTCAAGGGGAATGCCTACTCTGTTAAAATCTGTTTCCCTATTATGTGATTAACATCAATCACCTTCCCTCCAGCCTGGCCTCTGACAGCAAAGCAGAACAGAGTTGACTCTTCTGTGTTGCCCTCCATCTTGAACTGGGCGAAGCTGGCAGCATGGCCCTCGATGGGCTGAGAGACTTTCCTGTCCACAGAGTACAGCTGCATGGCTCCCACCACACGGTTTTGCTGAAACAGGAAAGAACAATACACATTAAAAACAGAGGAAGAGACTGGCTAACCTATGCTAAGTGTAGAGGTAGACAGGTACAGTTCTGTATCATAGAACACAATGTATTTGTCATGAAGACCAGAAGACATGAACAGCCAGTTACCTGGGCTGAGATACCAATGAGCAGGAGCCACTTCTGCTTGGCATCAGTGCGGTAGTTGATAATCTGGCAGCCTGCCAGGCTGGAGTGGCGGTCAAAGACTTTAACCGGCTGTGAGTCTCCTTCCATGCTCCAGTGGTAGACGGCGTTGTCGGTCACAAGTGCCACTGTGTTGAGGGAGATCCACTTCCAGAAGGTGACGTCATCCGTCATGGTGTGCGCCTTCATCTTGCTCTTCATCTCAATGTTGAAGATCTGAAGGGTTTTGGCGGCTGCGGGGGGAAAGGTGGCAGGAGCCGAGGCGTGGAAGAACACGTTATGGCTTCTGACTTGAGTGTATCAACAACACATACACACACACAATAATTGCCACAAAACATATACACATGGAAACAGTTAAGTAAATACCAAATTTCACTTAAGCAAGAGTCATGTTTGAAATATTGGTAGTCATGGCTCAGATCATCAGGCAAGGATGCCATGACTGACAGATAGGGGGTGCCGTTCATGCTGCAGTAGGAGTTGGCCTCATATCTGAAGGAGGCCCGAAAATTATGATTGTGAGACAACTGGGATAGAAGAAAGCAAAAGTCAATTATGGGTGTTTTCACATATAGTTCTCTTTAAATGAACCAAACTCAGGTATCTTTAAGTGGACCAAAAAGAACTCAGTTCCCTTTGCATCTACGCTGGATGTTGGGAATTCAGTACATTTTAGATTCACACTCCTTGGAGCTCAGACCTGGTTGCAGCATCCGTTTCCTTGTGGTATTTCCTTTTTTGATTAGCCAACAGAAATAATTTTTTAAAAAGATAGTCAAAAATAGAATTTGAACTATTCTATTTAAATAATTTCAATACAAAAGTTAACAAAATAGGTTTCAATAATGAAACAAACAAAAACAAAAGTCTGGCCACAACACTTCATATTTTTCAGCAGCATCAAGTGGCATGAAATAAAAAGTGCAATGTTGACCATTATGGCAGCACTGAGGAAACAGTGAATTATAAATAAAGTTTAAAATAAATAAACAGACCTATTGTTCATTCAATAATATTTGGTTCACAGAATGAACCACAGTAAATAATTTTGTCTCAGACCGTGTTTGTTTTTTTGAGTGGTCAGATAGAGGAAGTACATAGCTGCTGTATGATGAGCGTGGAGGGACAAAAATGTAATGAAACATGCGCAGCGAACCGGGAGCACTTTGTATTCACAATGGGAAAAACAAGAGGGTCTGAGATTGTTGGGAGTGTTCACATATGCCCCAAAATTTTGCTGAACCGCTGAGTGCACTAAAATTGGCTGAAGTGTGAAAACACCCTTAATGACAGCTTCCAGAGAGGCTACACGGGCTGTCATTGTCTCATCTACATTGCAAGCAATTACGTATATGGCTACAAAGTGGTTCCCCTTCCTAAGCTTCTACAGGCCTAATGCTACATGCATGGAGTTTTATTAGCAATGTAATGAGCTAAGACTAATGATGAAAGTTCTTCACTATATAACAACTTAACTGCCTGTCCACTGGCTAGAACTGAGAGTCAAAAAAGGTGAACGTTTCTCATGGGCTGTGAAGTCTGAATGCATGTACGCCACTCTATTTCCATAATGGTAAGTTTAAGATAGGATATAGGAATATAGGCTAATGAACATGTGATTTAACAAAGTTGACCACGGTTCTTGAAAGATGTTTAACATCTTCTAACTCAGTATCTGTACAGCCGTTTCATCCAACTACCTGGCCTGCCCCATCAACTGAACAGCCTTTATGAAGAGAGACAAAGCAGAGAAAGCATGTCACAAATAACTCACAAAAAGGTAAACACATCTGCATCCAGGTCAAATATATAAGAGCAGAATAGGACAGCTAATAGGGTACTTATTGGTACAATTAGAGGGGAGAGGTAAATATCAAGCAGTGAAATGGCTTTGGGAAAGCATCAAAGGAAAGGATTGCAATAATGATTACGGTCGATTTTCTACAGGTTAAACATGTTTGGGGTTGTCTGGAAAACAGACCAGTGACTAAATGTTTAGGAAAAGGTTCACTCACCTGCATTCTTTGTTTTATTAGTTTGGGTGAATTTAGTGAGCTAAAGCCTTATTAAGAAGCAGTGTGAATTCCCTGTTGTTCATTATTCAGTATTCATCGACGAGATGAGAAAAAGCAGAGACCAATACATTAGCACATCCTTCAAAATAATTTTGCCATCACTAAGCCATGAGATCAGAGTACGATAAGCAGGGTAGCAAATGTACCGTTTGCAGTGGCAGCCAAATTTCAAAGAGCAAGCAAAGTGAGTTTTGATTGAATCACGTTAAGCTGTTGGAGGTGTGTGTGCATTGTGTCCATCCTTCAGACACGGTTACATGATAAAAGCTAAAGCTTGATACTGTGTCACATGATGGGGGTCGGCTGAAGAGCATCATATGGTAGACTGAGCAGGGAAGGATAGACAATCGGGAGGGAGGGGAGGGGAGGGGAGGGGTCTATGCTGACTAGATGCAGATTTGTGAGGAATAGATAGCTACTATTTCAGCCACTGTCGATCTGGAGCTCGCTACACACCGCTTATCAATCATTCCATCCTCCATGGAGAATCAAAACTGATAACATAAATAATCACAACTAATCTTCCATAATCTCATAGTTCATGTGCATGTGCATGGCTCCTATGCTACGCTATTTGCTCTATAATGTTTAACCTGGCAGTGTAATCTGCAATGATGCAAGTGTTTTAATGCTTTCAGAGCTGCTCATTGTACTATGCCCTCTGACTGCCTCTCAGTCAGCTGGTAATCTGTGCCCTCTTCATATGGCTAGTGAGAAGTACTTCCTGCCCTGCCTTTAGAAGCATTCTGACTAATTGAAATGAGTAAATTCATCCTGGTGGTGGTGGTGGGGGCTGCATACTACAACTACACACTTGAAGTGTTGGCCAATGAGCAGCTTCACTGAGGCTTCCTATCCATCCGGCCACCTTCTGGTCACGAGCTCAGTTCTCTAACCATTAACTACCTACTACCATCACCCCAAGCATAACCCATAATGTAAATGGAAGCCTGATTAGCTTTACTTCCTCACTGTAAAACATAAACACCAACTGACACCCACCTGACATGTTTGCATGAAATCAATACAATATTAGATTTCTGCATTGCTGGTGGCTCACACAAATGACAACAGCTAAAGGAGCTTGGGTAGCAGATCATTATATAATATTGATAAGATTTTGTCCCAGGGACCCACACTGTTGTTTTATTGATTTGTTTAACTGTATGTGGGAAGACAGCATAAGAATGACTTTTCTAATCATAGGTTTCACTCTCACTGCTAAGTGGGATAATTTATAGTGAATTCAATTATAGATCAATTAAACTACTCCTCCCTGGAACCTCCTCAAGGACCAGTGCGGGGTACACGGGCCCTTGAGAACCACTGATTTAGGACATAATAGCATAATCATAACCAGAGGGAGACGCTCTGTTCGGAAATCCTAGGAATGACATTTAGTTGATATTTATTGAAGCGGTTTGGCTCTTGAAATCCTGTTTTAATAGGTGGATAGGGACAAGGCCAAGCGTTGCACACACAGACACAGGGCTTTTATTGGATCTACTTGCCTAAAGCAATCAAAGCACTCTTTAACTTAAATGCCAATCAAATCTTAGCTAATCTAATTTTCACACCCTGACAGGCCAGTCTGAACTCGCCTAAGGGCACGATCCATAATCTCTCTAGCACCATTTCACTACTCATCTGGGACTACTTTTGATGGGAGTATATCCCATCGGCCACATGTGGAATCAAATCAATACTGCGAACAGATGCCATCAGACTCCGCACAAAGTTTACAATTCAGCACATTACGTCTACAGCCTCTGATAGTGGGAACAATCAGTATATCTTCAGCCCTTGCTATAATGGTTACCGAATGTTGGAAATCTCACTTTCATAACGAAAACCATGAGTTGGTCAAAGCTAGCTCAGAAAAACTAGTGTAGTGTGAACTAACCAAGATGAAACACAGCTGAGAAAAAGAAGTGAATCCACGGCTTTGGGCAATTACAATTGCACACAAAGATGAGGGAAGACAGGAATTTCAAAATGGAAAATGAAATAAATTGTGAATTAAATTAAAATGAAATCATAAATTTACCCACAATATTTCCACCCATAAAACAAGTTCTAAATCACTTGTACAGCTAATAAAAATGATGGAATGCCAGCAAGCTATAAGGATGTGAAAGCTAAATCCTGTTTCTGCAGAAATATTTTACCCAGAAATTATTATTTTTTTTAACTTATGGAATTATTTGGAGCAAGGCTATTAACCTTATAGTCTCAACTAGAGAACATTTTGCCAAATAAAATGTTGAAAAAAATGTAGTCAGTCCTACAATGAAAGATAATGTGATGACACATTTGTTTGTATGCAATTAAAGAGTGATTGTGTGAGTTGAATGAGGCTTGTGTGCTTATCAAAACTGAACAAGGTAATTTCTGAGCTTAGCATTTTGCTCATGAATAGTAATTTAAAAACAGGATTTATACTTCCACAATGAAGTAGTTAAATTTCAACTCACCGTCTGCATACACATAAGAAAGCAGTAAAGAAAAAAAAAAACATACAAAAGACAAAAACAGAGAAAAACAAAAACAACACAAAAGTCAAAGCAATTATGGCTGCTGGACAAAAAGGATCAAAATATGCTACTTTGAGTAATTAAAAGACAAATGTTTGGGGGAAACAGATACACGTTGGCCAATAAAAAATATTTTACAACTTAAAACTGAAGTAGCTGGATGTATGTGGACATAAACAGATGAGAATTTATAATTACTCTTAAGCACTGAATGGATAATGTCACTATATTGCAGACATGTCAAAACTGAATGGCAGAGGCCCCTTAAAGGAGTTAGTTACGCCCCTGTCAGTGTGGGGATCTTGGTTAGGCTGGTAACTCCTATGCTCAGTGAGAGAGATGCAGCCTCTACACAGGCAGTGTTTTCAATACCTTTAAGTGCGATGACCTTGCTGGCAGGGTTCATGATGGCGCTGTCAGCGGAGATGGGCCTGCGGATGGGCGTGTTGGGATCGGCCATGTCGATGATCACCACTTGAGCCTGCTCGCCCACCTTCTCCCGGATACAGATGAATTTATCCGACTCCATGGTGAGGGTGCTGAAGCCTATGTTGGCTGGATTGATCCCTAAGTTTTGAAGCTGAGAAAGCAGGGGGGGGCATGTTAGGTTTTACAGAAATAGGCTATAAAAGGTCACATTAAAATCAAACACTGTTTGAGAAATAAATCCATGACAAGGGGGAGGTCAAACTCTCCGTGGCACAATGCCATCATCACATCGCTACTCGACACCCATACATGGGTCATTTTAATTTCACTGCAAATTAGTGCAATGTTGCCCGAGAGATACCAGGGGAACCATGTGGCAAAAGAGAGGGCAGAAGAGACACAAAACTTCTTGCCAGACAAATGAAACTGACTTTCAGGTGTTTTGATGACCATCTCTCAACTAAGTCATATGGTCAGAAGTCAGATACCTTGTTAGCCTGAAAGACAGTAATGGGGGTTTTGAACAACTAGAGGGTTGAATGTGCCTGGTTCTGGCTGAACCACAACAGTGTTCAATGTGAGGGCTTTGACCGTCAGCTCAGCTGCTCTGCACCAACACAGCCAAGCCAGTGAGGTCACCAAGCCTGACAGAGGAGCAGCCCTGTGGACACAAGGAGCTGTGGACTGGCCATGGTGGTTAGAGAGCAGGGCTGGGTGGAGAGCTAATCCAAGGCCAAGATCTCAAAGCCCTGGCCAAAGAGGAAACTACAGTACAGCAGTCTTACAATAACATTGCAGTCACATTGTAGTCCTCAAAACTCTGACTTCAGTATCCTCATCACTGCCAGCAACTTGTTAGACGTTTTCTTTACATGCAGTTTGTCAATAATAGGCATAGCACTATGGCTGCACTGTGGCACTGTGGCAAAATTCACCAATTCAAAACACTGAGATGACAGACATCTGTAATAAGACAGAGATGAAGCTACGTAACACACAAGGGTACATCCAATCTCAGATCTTTGAGGCTGGAGCAACCAATCTATAAGTACAGCAGAGTTTATCAGTTCCTCCTGAGTTTTCTTGACCTGTTGTTGAGCTTTTAGTAGCAACAACATGATACAGACATCCTGTCCTGCACAGAGTATGAGGGACACACAGAAGCTTAACCCACATGAAAACAAAAGCTTGAGGCTGTAGGTGAGCAGCTTAGCAGCCCATATCACCAGCAGGCTAGCCCAGCTCACTGCCAAGGCTGGTAAGAGGGCATCCTGCCTGCCTCATACAAGCCCTGACACAGCACTACCTACTGAGGGCAGCAGCATGACATGACTGTGCCAAGACAATACTGGGTAGCAGTGTGGCCAGGATTCCAAAATTTGGATTTTGGGACCGGTACCAGCCCAAATATCATGGTTTCGATTCTAAAATGAAACCACTGCAAATAAAAATGAAACAACAAAATAGCCTGCAATCACATGAAATGACAATGTGATTTCAAATAAAATCATTATACAAAGTAAACTTTAGACTTTTATAGTGAGGAAAGTGAAGGAAATGAAACCACAAAAACGGTCCATAAAACTGGTGTTGCAACTTCCCCTACTTTTGCAAGCTAGCAGCAATACACCACAGTTGTAGAAAATGACACCTAATTATCTGAAGTCATATGAAGCATGATTTTCTTGGAAAATCTGTGGAAATAAATAAGTCTTTATAAGGATTCTCATGTGTGTTAATCTTCCGCATAATGATAATAAATATGACATGAAACAATGCAAAATAAAGTGTAGGTTTTCTAAAAACAGGTACTGCAGTACTTTCGGTACTCTGCAACAATAATGGGCAGATTAATGGTAACATTTGGAGATCTCAAGCTCAAATGCGAGGAAAGACTTTCTTTCTCACTTTATTTCAAATCACAGGCTCGGAACAAATTTATATTATTAGCTATTTACAAGCCTAGACAATAAAAATCAACCAAATTATTTGGCATTGTTCTTT
This sequence comes from Gephyroberyx darwinii, assembly GCA_900660455.1. Taxonomy (NCBI): domain Eukaryota; kingdom Metazoa; phylum Chordata; class Actinopteri; order Trachichthyiformes; family Trachichthyidae; genus Gephyroberyx; species Gephyroberyx darwinii. The sequence goes on from CABFOQ010024918.1 coordinate 36,949, forward strand.
GTGTTATTTGTTGTTAATCTCCCTCAGCAACACACCTCAAGTTACAATTGGGGACTTTGAGAAACATCTGTCTCCTCAATCCTATAATCCAAAAACCAAATGCCTTCATATCTCACAGGGCTGAACTCATGGAACCAGCAGCACACCCTGTCAGCTGTTATGAAGACAAACAGGAAACATGTCTAGCAGTGGCAATGCAAAAGGGGGAGCGAAGCACACTAGGCTATAGTACACTACCATGGATCACTGATTATTATCAAATGACAATTTAAAAAAAAAAAAAAAGACCAATTATCTTGAAACAAGGAAATGTGCTGTGTTCTTCATTCTAATGGCAAATATTAATGACCACTTTCATCTTCCAGCCATGATGACAAATAGATTCATAATTTCACTTCCTAATTAATTTACTGCCTGCCAAAAGTAGTAGTTTTGTGAACACAAGCTGGCTCCCAGCCAAAGTTACTAGTAGGCCTGCCAGTCGCTGACACAATTTACCCGCATATGTTTTGTAATTGGTGTTCATTTCAGCCTTGCTAATGATAAAAGGGCAAAACTAAATGGCTGCTTCTCCACACCATGAGTGCCTCTACTATCAACAACTCGCCTTGGCTCACTTCTAATCAGCAAACACAAACCACAGTTCCAGGAAGTGCTCAACGAAACAGGAGCACCTTTTATCAATGACAGGACACACCCTCCCCCACCCACATTCTTTCACTCATGTGTAACCTGGTTCCCTCTCAATGACATTGCTAAAAATGACATAACAAATGTTACCCCAAATGCTACCCCCTTTGAAGAAAATAACATATTGCCATGTTGCAACATTTCACCTCAATGTTTGCATTGTTTTTTTTAATTATTGCACTGACAACATACAGCAACGTCACCGCAGCTTCTTATCACTGGCACTGTGCAGTAAAAGGAGCCTTGTTTATCTAGGCAGTGCTCATTAGTATGTATTCAAACACCAGACAAAAGGACAAGCAGCCCCCAGACAAAATATGATTCATCCCTGAGTAAAGATGGTCTCAATGACAAATGGCAATGGTTTGTTACATGAACACACTAGAAGACACAGTCACACTAGAAACGCTATCATCTCCCTAGAGATAACCTTGGACTTAGTCGAACCAAAAGCACACCAATATTCTACTTTTGTAGAAATATAAAAAAAGACCCCATTTAGTGGCTCTGCAATCTAAGATGGTATGGACTAATGTACAGCTGTGCCAACCTGGGAATTTCTTCAAATCATCTTTCTAGTCTGTGTACTCCGGTGTCGGTGTCTACTAGTGTTCTACGGCTGTGGTAGTAATCCTGCTAGACAGCAGGAGAGAGGAGTTATCCTCTCAGTCATTACACAATACTTTTCTAGACAGATTTACATGCTCTGTCTCTCTCTCTCTCATATCTGCCAAAAACCAAAAACAGGAAAGAACAAGAGGCTTGCAGCTCCACCTAATCATAATGAATATGTTACATCTGTCCCCTGCAATAAAAAAAAACATAGACAGATGTTGCACTGCTGGACAGCAGGCCACACCACATTTTAGTCTGTCAGACTGGTTTGCTATGGTAACACTATGGTCAAACATTGCTGTGGGCCAACGCTGCAGTGACATCAATGAGTAGGAATTTGTGTGAAGGCAGGTCAAACCAGCAGAGCTACAACCAACCTGGAAACTCACTCATTTAGCATGAGTGCCGATGGACACACGTTAGCTCAAGGTCTTTGATTCCAGACGCCACTAAATAGCTGCATTAAATATGACAGCGTAGCCGACTCAATCAATGGGGAAGAGAGATGAAGAGCACAAGAGAGCCTTGACAGAGATGTGAGGGAGGAGAGAGAGCCATCATGGGTACTGCAGCACGACCCACAAATATATCTGGCAAACGGGTCCTAGTGTGAATTCACTGCTACTGCCATGGCAGCACCATGAAAGGGAGAGTGAAAAAAAAGGAGAGGACAGCAGTTCAGAGTGGGAGCACCAAAGAGAAAGTAAGATATGTGTATAGTACATGAAGAATAGATGAAGGAAGAGAGTGTAAAGAATGTGAAGAGAGAAAGAAAAAAGCAGAGTAGCAGAGAAGAGCAATGACAGAATTAATGTACATTTGGACAGGGAGAGAGAGCAAGTATGGCTATCTCTCCATAGGCTAAGTGTGCTGACACCAGGCCAGCTCAGCCGGTGCAATGGGAGCAACAGACAGACAAGAGGTATGTTGACTCACCATTAGACCTCTCGCATCATCCATTACTATCATCACTCCCTTGACAAACCATTAACTCCTCACCTCTCCCTCCCTCCCTTCTAATCACTTTCAGAAGGCAAACCCTTCACTGCATCTTCAATGGCATGACATTATAGTAGGGCATGTCCCAAATTAGTGTCTCCGCAAGGCAATTTTTTATGCAGCAGTGGCAGTGAGGGAAACTGCCATGCACATCAGTCAAGGATTGTGTGTTCCACATTGAAACCTGCTGGGCTAATGTTAACCAACATTCGATACAGCTGGCTAGCGATTCCCTGCAAAGGTATCGAGACAGTGTCAGGAAATGACATTTAATCATTAAAATGTAATCATTGCCATTTAATGCTAGCTCACTCGATATTTTATTGAGGTTACACCTATAAAATAAGATGAAACCTAAATTCTAAAATTCAACAGGAGATAGAATTATCAGGGCACTGCTGCTGAATGTATGTAGTAGAATTATTTTTTTTACCAAAAAAACTATTGTGGCCAAGGCATGTACACACTCATAGCCCAGCTTAATCTGTGCACCACAGGAGATGGGATCATAAGGTTGAAAGCTCTCCTCTTTATCAGCACCATTCACAGCGAGTGAGCTAGTGCACTGCGGAGAAGGCCAAGAGTCATCAGCTCAAGTCTACGCAAATCTCATCACCTCATCAACGGAATGAGAACTAATGGGGAAAGTGAGGCAATGATAATCACCCCCCACATAACTGAACTTGAGTGGAAACGACACTTTCACCCTCTGATGTGCTGTAGCAGACATTAATATAACCCAGACGACACTGTGCTCCCTCACAAGGAAGCCATGTTGAACTGAAAGTAAAACATCCTATTCAACACCTTAGGACTGTGGGCTGACAATATGCAGCCACGTCAATATGACAGTACACCAAGTCCGGCCTATCTGTGCTTGGTGATACTAAACCAAAGAGATCAGGAATCGGCCCACAGATTTTGACTATTCCTGTTGACCCCAAGGGAGCCCCATCTGTTGACATGACCCGTCTGCTCTTCCTTCGATGGAAAATGGCACCTTGCTCAGCAGAAAAAAAGCCCTGCGTGTGTCCTGCACATGTAAAGTTCAAGGCAGAGCAGGGAAAGATGTGCTATGTAATGTGCTGAGGCTTGCAGCGCTCGACTGCAGCACTCCACAACAGGAAACCAGGAGCCCATTGTCTATCAGGGCTGAAACAACAGGCTGGCTCGGTGCTGCCTCCTCCACTACCATGTGACACTGGGGGGGGGGCATGTGACTATCCAGGGGTGAGGAGGAAGAGGGCTGCCCTGACGGCAAGATAAAGGGAAAGAGAAGGAGGAAAAGAAGGAAGGAATGCATGAGCTTGTGGACTCCATCCATCTCCACTCCAGGCCAGTTCTGCTGAGGTGGTTTTGGGACTGTGGAGTTTCCTTTTGCTCCCTGCATGCTTTATCGTTAGAGTGGCGCTGAGGAATGTCAAGTGCTGAGCAAATCTACATCCTCATCAGCCTGTCACGAGCTATCAGCAGGTCAGTTACCAACAAAGTTCAAAGTGCAGTGTGCAGACCTTTTAAGTTGATGTTTAGAGAACGTGACAAAATAAAAACTCTCCCCCCAAGGTTAAAGTACCATTTAGCAAGGAAAATAGTAAGGATATGGTATATGCCAATGACTACTGAAATTTACTATCATACACTGCAATATGCAGATTATGCAAGCTTTAGGCAACTTTTAAGTCAAAGTCAGATATTAGTGGCAATAATGCTGTAATTATTGCAGCAGTGACAGAAATACCAAATAACCTAATAATGAACCATGTGCAGTTGGCAACCTCCTGGTCTAATTACTGTTCTCATGCTCATCCCTTTGTGCAAAACATTTGTTTGTGTTTGTAGGTGTTAAAGTATACTTTGGGACGAAGATGGGCTACTCTGATCGTAAATTCACAAAGCTATTGCTAAAGCTCCGAGTTTTGCTTTTCCAAAGCATTCAGGGAGCTCAATGAACATAACTTCCTCAGACCACAAATGACCACAGCTTTTTCATTTGAAGTTTTATTTGTATAAAGGTGTGACTGGCAATAATTGACACTTGACACTTTCATCTTTCCTCTGCTCTCTTTTGAACTAATGACCCACAACCAAAAAAGCTTGACAGAAAAGTTACATGGTGTGTGTAGCTCTGTGTCTTTGGCCAGGGGGCTAAACATAACAAACATAATAGATCACTGTGCATACTTATACAAACCTTTCACATATTGTGGAGCAGAGCTCATTAACAGTTGTGTTTAGCCATCAACCAACAATTTGATAAGCTAAAGCAAACAGGTTTCCTTCTCTATATCATCAATAGAACCTATTTGGCACTGTTACAGAAGCTTGACATGGCACACCCTGCTGTTACTAAACATTATTTTCAAGGGAAGCACAACAAGCACAATGTAATCACTCCATAAATAGGATCCAAGACCCATTCTTTTCAGGATACTAAGACCCCACTCCCAGGAAAACCATAGAAAATGGTATGTGCATGAGAATCTTTGAGTGTTTGTGTATGTTTGGTGAGAAAGATACAAGACTTTAAGAAACATGCATTTTATTGTACAGCTCAGAGGAGAAAGTTCTTTAACTGGAGTCAATACTCAGCTGTATAAATGGATGATATATAAAAGTGCAAGCTATGCAAGTAGACCGGATGAGTGAGAACACACAAGTGTAGTGAGAGAGCTGAGGGAAAGGCTTGCTTTAATGCAGGTTTGGCCAACGTACAGCTGGCTCTGAAAGGCCAGAACAAATCTAAATCCTGTGTAAGATGTCAACAGGCACTTGGAGAATTGCTGGTGTGAATTTTTATTTTTGATATCACACTCTAGTTGTCAACAATCAGACACAAAGTTAGACAGCTTCAGGTGGGATATGTATTATACTATTATTATTATTATTATTATACTACTTCATATCTAGCTCTCAAGTCAACTTGATCAAAGGAAAAAGAATGAATGGGGTATGTTCGGGAAAGCAATGCAAATATCTGCTTTGTTTGCAAATGGAGACTTCTTTGAAAACCAAGGAAAAACACACATTGTGGTCATATTAGAAGACTTTATGTAAATTATGGAATTGCTTGAAGCCAAATACACAAAACAAGATCAGCAAGACTGTCCCCTCCCAAGACACTACTGCTGAAGCCCAAAAAAAGTCATATCTCCTGAAAGAGTAGGCTACAGTTTACCACATCTAGTGGTACAGTACAGTAAGGTTTTGACTCTCTACAAACAAGTAATTGGATACATTTGTATTTGTTCAAGCACACAAGTTTTAAATATAGGCTTAGGCTGAAGTGATGACATGGTGAAAATGAACTGCCAGCACCTGCTTTAATGTACTGGCCTACCAGAAGAAATAGAAATAGTATCCCTGTAGGGAAATTGTGTTTGGGAAATTGCAGAACAGGGGCTGATCAAAACCAGTGGGTTCAATCAGTCTTAACCCATGTGTGCTAAAACCAGCTGGGTAGGCTGAACAAATACAATATGAACCATGTGCAGGAGTCATGGACCTGATGGTTTTGGCCTGTATGCTGTAACCTCCACAGCCAAGAGAGAAATACTCCATCTTTCTACTGACGTCAGGATGGACTCTCTATGCATGTGACCCTACTGTACCAATGAGCTGAGGGAATTCTCTTCCTGCTGCTGTTTCCTGGGTGCTCCTGTGAGGAGTCATACCTGCACCTTATACCACCTGACAGCCATCAGGATTTATGGACAAACTCCACCGGATGGGTGGACATAAACCTGACAAGCTGACTGATATCTGCACCACAGGCCTCTGCCATATAAATGTGCAACCTGTACAAAACCCTTGCCTCTGCATTTACTATCACAATCATTTGCTTTAAACTGCTCCATTTGAAGGGCAATGTGTGGACAATATTCTGCATCAACTGCTCAAGTGGTTGCGTGCTGTGACATACATGAAACAGCATGTGCAGGCCATGCATTAGTGATAGTAGATGGAGATCCCTTGGGTGTTTATTAGTCACACAAAATGACCTTGACGTGCCAATAACACAGAAATCAGGGAATGCACACTTCAGTCACAGCCTGGTAGTTCATAAAACACAAGATACTGAATGAAATGCAACCTAAGTAATTATTTTGTCTATTCTGTAACAATGCACACAAAAAATTCAAAAGCTATGAATGACAAGAGGTTACCTGAGTCTATGTGAAATGTGTTGGTGCTTTCTGTGAAATGCTATAGGTCTTTTTCAAAAGCTACTACTGATGATATAGTTTCACTATAGCAATACTAGAGCAATAGAGCAACGACAATTGCACAACAAGCCTCTCTATGGGCTGCAGATAAAATATTACAGTGCTGTTCAGTTTTACTGCACAGAATAACCAACACATTAATTGACCACTTCTACCTTTCTCTCTTTTCACTCCCACTCCTGCAATTAAGAGGACGTGAGTGAGTCAAAAACCACTCCATAATCTTTGCATTGTAGTTTCACACACAAAAGGTCCTTGCATAGCACTGTCAAGCTCAGCTACCATACAAACTTAGCAAATGCTGTCACATAAACTGAGATGGTAATGATGTGGAGTGCAGTGATGCTGGGAGGGAAACGCTACAGGTGTCATTTGTGTTAGCATGACTACTAGACTGCAAATCAGACAAAATCCGAGGACAGCCTTCCGCCACATTTTTAATCCTGGCCATTCTCAAAAGATCTGTACTTAAGAGTGTTAGGACAGCAGGATGACAGTAAGTAGGGGGACAAGAGGCCCTGGGTTAAAGCCCCCATGTCAGCAAGCACCCACCCTGCTGAAGTATCTATCACTGACCAAAACACTGAATCCCTACCAACTCCAATCCCTTCCCACATCCAAGGGAGCTGCTGTGTAGCTGACCCTGACTTCTGACCTGCCTGTAGAAGCGGCACTAAGAAAGAAGATTTCCCTTTAAGGATCACTTATTAATAGTAGTATTCAGTGCTAAGAAATGAGGGAAAAGGAAAGAAACTTCTAACAACAGTATCCTAAAATCAGTGGAAGCATGTGTAGAATCACACCCAAAGCCATAAGTCTGACAAAGCTGTGAGTGACAGAGCATTTTGTGTTCAGACCAGGCTATTGAACAAAACAAATGCTTCATTATGTTTAGAAAACAAACAAACAGAGTTGAACAAACAAATGACTTTCTTGAAGCCAAGAGGTAGGCGGATCGCATGTCTCATTTTGAAGCTCAACTGAAACACCAAAGACACTATGATTTATTCATTAGCTCAGAGATCTTGCAAGCCAGCACTCCTGATCCAATCCATAAACTTAGAGGGGCATGAATGTTTTCCACTTCCACAACCTGACCAACTGGCAGTTTAATGGGGTTACAATAAAGGTGTGGCCACTATAAAAAAAGAGAAACAAGCCATGGCCCACTACCTACACTAGGGCTACACAATTAATCAAGAGAACCCAAAATTGTCAATTGTGGTGTTAGAGAAATATACTTTTGTTACCGCCACGTCAAATTGAGGGTTTGCCTCACAGACAAGAGAAACTGAATTCAGATAAGTTATTGTCCAGCACCAACCTAGGTACCGTGCCTGCAAATGTTTCAGCTTTGTAACATTTCACATATTTCCTGAGCTAACCTTGGCCGAGTTATCTACCATGGCTAGTCAGCTTGCTATCTGACAAGTCAACAAACTCCCTGAGCTATGCTATAGCTAGGTGGCGAAATAGCCGACCCTGGTCGGCTGATCACACTAAAAGTCAGGCGATTTCGACACCATACGAATGTAAGAACTGTATAAGTTGAAATGATACGATCAGATGTCCATGTTGCTGTTCCGTTAAGATGTCAATGCGGGTGGGGTATTTCTAAACTCATTCATTCAAGGCAGAATTTGATTATAAGGCGTCGGGCCAGATAGTTATAACTGGTGAATTATATATAACTATCATCACTATTGTAGCACGGGGGGGGTTAGGCTTGTACTCGATACTCTGGATAGACGAGTTTTACATTGCTGAAAAGGTGGTTAGGTCAGTATGAATTAGCTAAACACACGCTACCATCACCGTTATGGCGTTTATTTTCCCCGTATTTATTAATTGTAGACTTTTATCGTTCATATCTTGAACAAGGGTGGCTAGCTAACGTATTAGCACGAATGCTAACGTTAGATGCTAACGTTAGATGCTAACTAAGATAAACGTCATCCTCACTGGCTAGCTAGTTAGCTTAGCTTGAAAGAGCTAACTTAGCTTAACTAGCTAACGTTTGCGTTTCCTTATATTAGACAGGTCTGTGGAGCAGTTGGTAAAGCCATAGTTGCAATTACATGATTGGGAAGGAAACTCACAGTTTACCAAGCAATTTAATCATTCATTCATAAACATACCTGCAGGTGCTCCTGAAAGCGGATAGGCAGGATCTGAGCCATGGCGGTTCCTCTTACTCTCCTCCTGTTTCTTCTAACGCTAACAAACTACGGCTTCTTCTCTCAGATACTAGACAAACAGCCAGGGAACGGCTAACCTAAAGTCCAAATGGATGATTTCTGCGTATTGTTTAAAACGTGTTGTTGGTGTGATGATGATTTTATTCGCCCTTTTACTGTTTACTTGCGGGGTTCCCCTGGCTAATGATTGACTGACTGACTGCCTGCCGCTACACCGACTCCCTGGACCTGCAATGGCGGTGGAGGTTGGTCAGCAGAGAGAACATCCCGGAAATGGAAGTGCACTCGCTGAGGCGGATGAATATTGATTCACACTTTTAAAAAATATTTTTTTGTCGTGCATAAATACTATTTAATTGGGATATTTACAGTTTTGAATATTGTCTTGAAAATTTAATTCGGAGACAATTTACTTCTAAATAAAACGATGAAAGAGAAAGAGGCATGTAAAAATGGGACTATTTCTTTCTCTTCGCCCTTTGATTTTTGCCACATCATTCGTCTTCGTGAATTAACGTCAGTTATACGTGGTGTACACTTGTTCGGCTCAGCCAATCAAAACACTCAACAACTCAACAACTCCTATGCATTGAAACTCAGTCTTGTATCCTCCCAGTGGCTACATATTCCTTCTAATAATGTGATAATAATAATGTGTGTACTTTATTGACTCTGGCCCCTGCTACTTTTGTTAGAAAATACTTAACACAATATTAAAACATATATATATTGTATTATATTGTGTAATCAGGATGAGCAGGTCTTGAATTTAGTGTGCACATCTTTATGCAAAGATTGCTTTATGTCAAGCCGACTGGATAATCTAAAGGAAGCAAACCTTTACCTATGGTCATAAATGTTCATAAATATGTGTGTATGTGGAGGGGGTGGGGGGTTGAGAGGATGCATGTTAAAGACTGGCTATGTAGAATAATGTGTTTTAGTGGGCAGCTTCCAGGTGTGGAAGTGTGCAACTTTGTGTGCGTCAATAATTCCACTATGTGCAGAATTTTGTTAACACTGTCCTCATGACACATGTTGCTAAAAGGGCATTTTCTTCATCATCTTGGACAGAATCTGTGTCTCCACTCTTTTTGTCCTATACTATATTCAGCCATTCCAACATGCTTACACATGGACTTTGTGAGAACTGAATCATCCCTGTTATCAGGTCTTTCAGTCAGAATGCATTTTTAATTCATCAACAGAGCTCAGCCTGCCTGCCTGCTATTAGCAATGGTTTAAACATCAATTACAAGTCTTCCTTTTTTCAGTGGAATAAATGAGAGATAACAAATTAGATGCTGCAAAGAGACCTGTCAACTCTTAATCTCTCTCTATGATCTGGGGAATCGTACTTCAGCAAATACTATCATCTGTCTCTTTATTAATTATAAAATGAATAATATAATTATACTATATTAACCCTTTGTAGCTATTTAGGTGATGAAGCAACATCAGAGCATGCTTCACTCTGCCATCATAATTTAAAGCCTGCATTTCTGTTGTGTAAGTCATGTAGCCATGTATGCTTTTGCTCAGATGATGACCATATTTTACCAGTTTCAGAATCTTATGCTTAAATTGCAGATAAAATAAAATTCTCTCTAAACACATAAATACCCGGGCTACTATTTAATGTTTTTTTCAGGTTTGTCAGCAGAATTATAGTGTACACTAGTCAGTATCATGCGATATGATTCTGTTGGGTGGAGTGTGCACCCAAGTGATCATTTCCCCTTTTTATGTCCACAATTTCTGTTGCCTCAGGATGTAACCATATTGCTCAATCTAAAACTGCAGGTTGGGAAAGCTGTTCCTGATACTTGACAGTGGAGGCGACCTTTTAGCAGGGATGCCAAGTAACTGCTGAACAAGCATTTGTCCGTGGCTTCTGAAGAATCGAGTAGTCACTGGAAAGATTTAAAAGAACAATTGGTCAGTATACAGTATTAGTCAATCATACACCATATTGGCTGGGGCAGGGGGCCCCAACTAGAGATGCCTTTCCAGAATTTCCCCCCTGGGGATCAATAAAGTATCTATCTATCTATCTATCTATCTATCTAACCAGACCACAGACCCATATTTGGTCAAGCCTTTGTCCCAGGAACCCCAACTAAGAAGATTATTGTTGTTTGTCTGTATTGTAGGTGCGGAGATAACAGTGAGGAGAGTGAAACCTCTGACGAGAATAGTCACTTTTATAATTCTTTCATTGTGCTAACTTCTACTGAATGAAGTAACAGACACATTGAGACAATTCTAATTTTAAAGGAAATGGTTTGTCAGCCAAATCAATGCACCAGGTTAGCAGCTCCAAAAAGTGTCTCTTCAAGTGTCTATTCCAAATGAATAGCATGCAAATGCATCTCCACACAGAGAGCTTATCTTCTTGTGGTTTCACATTATCATTAGCAGATTACAAATCAAATTTGTTTTATCATGCTGTCAAGGACTGTTAAAAAAATGGTCTGACAGGGCATGGAAATCATTTTAAAATTCCCCTTTCCCATAATATTATGCTCTGAGGTTGTTTTTTATTTTTCCTATTTTATGTGCTGTCATAGTAATGCATTGTAATTGTCCCCAAGGTATCAGCTGGACAAGTCTCATGTCTTGAGAGTCCTACTAGAAACATCTGGATTGTGATCCACCCAGAAGGATGCTCCAGCAAGTACTAACACTTACTTGAAAAATAGACTGACGCATTTCATAATCAAATGTTGAGGGGAAATGTTGGATGTAAGGGCAATACATAATTTAAGAAAATAGACAATGAAGAATTTTAGCTTAAAAAATAGTTAAACACAACTGACATTTCTAACCTTTTTTTCTTATTTAGCTTCCCTTAACTGCAAGGATTTGTTACCTGTTACATCTTATTCTACAAGAGCAGTTCCCCAATTCTTTCTCCCCAAAATTGAAATGTCAGATTTAGTCTTCCAGCCTGGCAGTCAATGTAATAATATAACATTGCTACGTATCATGTGTGTATCAACCAGGATAAAACCAACTACACATTTGGTTTAGTGACCTTTCGTATTAGAAGCAAAGTGTGCAGTAGACGGCTCCCTGAATAGACTATTCACGTTGCCGTTGCCATGGATTCAAAGACCCAGGCAACACGAGACACAGTCGCTCACAGAGAGGCCATGTGTGTCATGATAAAAGAGTGGCCTTCGGACTCTCTGCAAGGATGTCACAGGCCCACTGAGTCTGAAATTAGCCTCAGGCTCCATTCAAACGCAGGGCAGCGCTGCTTGCACTGCAGCCTTTGAACTTTTCATTTCCTATCTGCTCCAAAAAGATGCCTCCTTCTGCATTTACTGTAGTTCAGACACTGCAGGATGAGGATCAGTCAGGTGAGGTCCATAGAGCGGCAGAACACTGCAGCCATGTCTGGTGCGGGATTTGTGTAGGAAGTGAGATGAGATGAGGCTTACAAAAAGGTAACTGTCTCCTTTACAGATTTGTGTTTGTTAAGACTCTCCGCTTTGGCAAGGTTTTAGGCACAGATGGGAGCTCTGTGTCTTCCTGTGGCTGGGAGGACCCCATCAGTGATTTAAAAAAAAAAAAGAGTTAGAGGGACTGACACTGGGATCCGGAACCAGGATTGAGAAGTCTCACAGAAGCCCAATTGGCTCTTGGCCTGCTCGCTCTCTCTCTTTCTCTCTCTGTGTCTCTCTCTCTCCCTATGTCTCTCTCTCTCATTTTCCCTCAATTCACTATGAGAGAGCACAGGTGAGGGGAATGTCAACCCATTAATACAAAGCAGTAGTAGTAATAGATGATTTTACACACACACACACACACACACACACGCACACACACACACACACACACACACTTCCACTGTTCTCCTCACTCTCTCTTTTTATCTGTCTCTCTGTTTCTCCTCTCTCTCTCTCCCTCTGAATAAGTGTGAATAAATCATGTGTTATTGGTCTTCTGTGGCCTGGCACTCGCCCTTCAGAGTCTTGTCTTGCTATATAAATAAATAACTTCCTCAGTTATATTGAGGTGGCAATAATACACTGTGTGAGTAATATAATCCTTATCTCATTTTGCAGGTTCAGGTTCAGTGAGTTCCTACTTTAACTGTCATGTGAGGATGGTAATGCCACATCTATTACGATCTTGCCTATAATTTGTCAACCAGCATTAAAGGATGGTTCTTGCTTTTCGTGTGATGTTCCGATTGCCCTTGAAATAATCTATGTGCCAATTAAAACTGGAATACATGGTTGTCTAATGATACATGAAAATGAGCCATAGAGGCACAATAATTCTTGGACAAACCACATTATTTCCATGTCCTTTACACAGTCCTCTTCAAAGGCATGCAGTAGCCTAACCTTTGAACAACAGTTCAGGTGAAGTTACTAATTGACTGTGTGCAGGCTTGTTAATGTAACTGGTAGTCTTTGCTCCCTGCCGCTGAGGTATAAAAGCAAGAGGAATATTTAAGAGAGACACTAGTATGTGAACTGCTCAATCAAAGTTTAGGCCTATGCTTCAATCAGTGTAAGTGGTGGCTTAATTGTATGAACCAACTACTACCTTTTCCCCATGTGAAATATCCCACTGCAGCCTTAAGAGACCGGACGAAATATCAGTTTTAGACTTGAGGGCAGAAGAACAGGCCAACAAAGTGGTAAAAACGATTGGGAAATGATATGATGCCTGTGTCACTTTGAGAGTGCAATGAAGCTGTGTCAACAAATTATGGTTAAAGTGATACAAGTCAAAAAGAAAGAGGCACCAAAAAGAGGCTGTGTGCTGCTTGATGTCTAAAATAAAACACCAGCCACAAAAACTATTTTTGTCACAGATTTCATTTTATTATTTCCAACCAAAAACACTTGCGCGACAAGTCGTATTTGCGATCTCAGGTATCGCAAGCAGCGCGTACGAGGAGCACTTGAAGGCAGCAGTAGAGCTTGAACGTTAGTAGAGAGACTTTTGGCGCGTGTAGCTGTCCAAGGTCCTGGAAAAGTGCGGTTGGTCACTAGCTAGTTAGCAAATCAAATGTTCAATTTGTATCTAACGTTTGTCAACAACAAACACGGCACTATTGAATATATAACATTACAAGAAAATAGTGTTGCTACTCCAAGGCGAAGACAGTTATAATTTGTATGCGAACTACAACAGCAGCAGTTAGCTAACGTAGGCTAGCCGTTAGCTACGTTAAGTAACGCTAGCTTACGTTCATTAGCGTCCTTGTTAGCCAAGGTAAACTACTCAAGGCAACCTAGTCACGTTCATCTTAATCATCTTAATTTAGCTAACGTTAGCCAAAACTCTTTAGAGGTGATTTAGCTGTCACCTGTGTAGAGGCTATCAGTATAGTAAGTAATCAGGGTGACATCATTTATCAAGGCATAACGTTAAGCCTCTTTGTTTGCTGCATTTCTTCATGAATTCATCAGCTAGTAGACTGGGGGAACTGCCTTTACTCTGTAACCAGGATGAAAAGATATGAAAACCAGCCAGCTAGGCCAACAGCAGGTCTGTGAAAAAGTCATTTTGCATTTTTACTGTCTACTAAACTCATGTATTCATCTCCTCATCCTCACATTAACTCTCATTATAACCTTTCCCATTTCTGTATGCATGTAACTAACTCTGGTGTCTTGTGTTGTTGGTAAATAATCAACGTGTCTAGTGGCAGTTGGGATATTTTAGGCTTAAATTGAGGTTATGCTTGTTATGGAGTGGAATTGGAGCGGGACTTAAGTTAAAAGTGTGAAGTTAAAGTTAAATATTTGATATCATTTCACATTTTCCCTAGTAGTGGTGTCAATTCGCTTGTTTTGGTGGCCCACCATAGAAGAGGAAACATGTATCATGTTGGCGACTTTGTTGGCCCATTAGGTAGTCTATTGCTATCTGACCTGAAGCACTGACCAGTCTGATATATTCAGGATCTTACAGGTGGTGATGAAAGGTCTGTTTCCTCTACTGTCTCCCCCAGGCTGCCTATCTGTTCCACTCTTTAACCAGAAGAAAAGAAACAGGATGCCTCTGACATCTACTCCTTCAGAGAATGATTTCTTTTCCCGCAATGAATACATGTCACCCACCAGCTCAGCTTCATCTAACAGTGCATCAGGTGAATTATTCAATCCTGCTTTTTTCACTCCCATTCAAATTGAATAGATTCTGCTCTATTTCAGTCACTAGGTGGCAGTGTACACAAAGTAAAATGTTTTAGTAATAGTTTGAGATAACTTTTCCATATAAAATGCTTCTAAGTGAAGTTGTTCCTTACTTAGGGATATTTTTAATGGTCAAATTCTAAACATTTTAAAGGTCTTAACTCTCAAACCATCAAAAACATACATTCACCTAACTTTGTTCAAATATCCAAAACAACTTTCTCTACAAATTAGCATCTTGGACTGTAAAAGTCCACCTTGATAAATTGTTTATTATGTGACTTTTTTCTCCAAAACACATTTCAAACATTTTCCTATGAAATTTCAAGAGGGCATTGTTAACCTAATTTGATACTAACTGCATTACAGTTTGTCCAGTTATCTCTGTATAAAGGTTTATCAGAGTCCAGTGGCCACATTTCTCAAGCCGTTTTCAAATCCATGTACATATTCTGTATATATTCTTTATATCACCCTTTTTTTATTCAGTGTCTTATTTAAATTTGTATAGTGTGTGTGCTTGAACTTTTGAAATCAACTTGTTGGAAAAAACACAAATGCCAATCATTGATATTGCTGTATCTAGAGAATACACACACCACCACGTCCTAGTACCGTCTGCAGTTTGGTTGGTGGTGCATAAGGGCCTATTCTTTGATGTACTTGCATGTAACTCATATACACTATGAAATCTAGTGGATGGTAAACATTTTTATTCGGTGCATACATACCAAGTGTGACCTTCAGAAGCTCAATACTGCACCAAAATCTGTTCCCCTATTATTACAAACCAAAGAACCACTACCCGCTATTCTTAAATACCTCTCCCTCTGGGAGTGTCCCATTCCTCAGGTACCTATGGATCTTACCAGGCCTCAGGTCCTCCTGCTCCTCAGAGCCAGCAATGGAACAGACAGTGTAACCCCCAGTCTAAACAGCCCCAACAGTATGGCAGCAACAGACCTGCCCCTGGACTTGCCCGTACAATGAGAGCCTATGCACCCCTACCACATCCATACAAAGTTGGAAACACAAGGTATGCAGGACTGTCCTTTGACCATTGGTATGGCAGTCTTTTAAGTTATGTCAACATGACAAATAAGAAACTTACAGGGTATGTGAAAATAGGAAATTTCTGTTAATTTTCAGTCTTCAGATGGGCCAACCCAACCACCCTGTGATACAACAGGACTCCAGGTCCAATGTTAACTCCAGACAGAACGATTATCAAGCCCCCTACAACAGTGGGAGTAGACAAAGCAAGCCTGCACCCCATAGTGGGTTTTCTCAAATTGGTGAGCAGTCAGTTTGCAGACAGGCCAATCTCCCAAAGCACCAGTATTCTCAACAGTCTAGACCACCGCCTCCTCCTGCCCCACAACCCAGCAGGCTTCCTGCTGCTGCACAACAGCCACAAAACACCTCCTGGAATTTTAAATGCACCAACAACTCTGGGCAACAGAGATTTCCTCTTGAGAAAAACAAGAGCACATGTCACACTCAGATTGCACCCCAAACTCAAGCTCAGGTAAGAAAATGTTCAAAATATATGGGAATTGCTCATTTAATTGTAAGTGGAGAATGTATGGGACTGTATAAAAGTTGTACAAATAATTACAAGTGTAATTATATTGTAAATTATAATGACATTTTATAATACTGTTTTTTATTCTTGTTACCTGTGCTTAACAGACACCGGTATTTCAAATCAAGCCAGCCATTGAGAACTCATTGAGGATCCTGACTGCAGTTATTGATGGCATGAGACACTGGAGCCAGTTCAAAGACAGAGCCCTATACTTATTTGAGATATTTGGTCAGTAGTTTATGAGTTGCCCTGTCTAATATATCTTCTTTTGTATCTTTACATACTATTATCCTGACAGGCTGTGCTTTTCCCTCAGCGACTCTGGACTCTGCGGTCACATTGGGCTCCCATGGAGCCAAGAACTTCCTCATGCGAGACGGGAAGGAAGTTGTGCAGTGTGTCTTCTATGAAAATGTAAGGAGAAAACACTTCCTCTTAAGAAAGAAATTCGGATGAAGCACGCCAGATGTGCCTTGAGTTTAGTAGAGGACAACTTGAAATTGCTCACTCTAAACTTGCTCCACACTTCTTCAACTTCCTCATTGTTTTCCCTTGTGTCGTTACCATCAGAACATAGTACAGGAGATGAGTGGGTTATGAGTAGAGTTAGACCGATATACCGGGCCAATAATGGGCTTTTATCAATTAATCAGATAGAGGCCAATCAGTGTTGTCCACTGATGGTTGTCTCCATGTGATGGTTAAAGTGCAGTTTGTCTGATTACATATTTATTGCATCACTAAACAATGCTATGCTGGTGGTTGTCTGTGAGAAGCCCTTAAGCCGTAATTGATGTTAGTGCAATTTGTTTATGTTTGTTTTTATTATTATTATTATTTTTATTGTTATCATCCTGGGTTACAATTTACATTTTTAGTGTCCCATGGTCTAAATGGTGTTTCAAAGGCTTTTCCAACCTGCCAAGAATAAAAAGCTAGGGAAACACTGAATACCTTTTACAATTTTTTGGCATGAAAATTTGAACTTTAAGCTATTCAATACACAAAATATCAGCTATCAGCAGCCTCAGTCCAAAAGAATATTGGTATAAACCTTCAAAAACCCATATAGGTGGAACTCTCCCTATCTTCTTGCTATACACTGTATGTGACCATGTTCTGCCCCTCATCCAACAGGAGCAGGAACTGCCCCGTCTGTTCCGTGGGCAGGTCCACCGCTGCGTGGGCAACTATGACCGCAGCAGAGATATCCTCACATGTGTTTCAGTCAGGCCCGGCCTGCCCTCAGAGCAGAGGAACGCCCAGGAGGCTGTGAAAGCATGTGATGTAGAGATGAGGGCGCTGGTCAAATCACTCAGCGAAGTCTGAGCACGAATAGCTGTCCTGAGCAGCAAGAAGCATAGTAAGATATATAGCAATATATGATGAGGGTACATGGGAGTCATGCTCAGTGATATACAGTATTGGAGGATTCTTGTGATGGATATAGGTCCCAGTTTAAACGAGTGTGTTCAAGTTATGAATATAATTCTGACCGATAAGGGGCGCCATTGTCATGAGTTTGTTGCATAGATTGTGCTTTCATGGTTGAGTTGCTGGTTCTGGGCTCAGATGTTTTTTTATTTATGTGTGAAAATTTAAAAAAAAAATGCTAACAGAATGAGATATCGTTTAATTGGATTTACTCCACTGAAAATAAAACCTCTGTTTTCGTCAGTTATGAAATATTTTATTACAAAGAAAATTCACAGAACAGCAAACATTGTTAAGAGGTTAATTCAGGTAAAGCAAACACGTTGATGAGGTAATATCTCAAAATATATCTTTGAAAAACGGGGCAGTTTAGGATGACGTGAGATCACATACAGTTAGTTTATTTACAAACATCACAATGGAAAACCCAATACTTCTACTCTACGAAAACAGAGTTTCACCAGTGCTGAGACTTGACACACAACGGTTCAACAAATTGGGGAATAAGTCCAGTGCAGTAATGCCAGTCATTCCCACAGTCAAGCACAGTATGAGGTCCATTACAATACCAACACTTCTTTCCTCACCTTTCAAAAATGGAAACATAATCACAGTCATTTCAATTTTCAATGTCAGGACATTTCATTATGGCAACCTAAATTTTGGCAATATTTAAAATTCAACCCATTTGCAAAATCCAACCCATCATTAGAGACTAATACGCACATAAACACTCACTAGAAAAAGGAGTCTAAATTGATGAAACTGGCAGTGTACAGGGACAGTACATGGGGAAGTTGACATTTTGTCCTTGGAACATGACAGGAATGGTGCCAACTCTTAGGAGAAGTGGGTTGACGAAAACACACCAACACATTAGCTTATCTCTAGAGCTAATTATTTTTAGCCATGTTTCATACATAATGTGACTAATGTGTCAACTCAACAGAGATAACCGTAGGCGAAGTTCAATTTGTACAGCTCCCAGCTGTGCCACTCACATTCTAAATCACATAAGACAGGGATGCCAAGAATTAATCCGCTAGCTGGATGTTACAACCTTTTAGTATAGCGATTTGAGTGATTTACCTCTTTCGGATAATTGGCAAAATGTGTCGGGGCATAATTGAACATAAGTACATTACTTTCTTTCTTTCTCTCTGCTGTTACCTTCAAGGATTAGAAGACGTCAGCTTTTTTTCTTCCAGAACATCTTTTCCAAGTTCATGAGATCATACTGCACCAAGTACAGGAGAAACACTTTACCACCGAGAAGAAAAAATAGAACGTAACAAAAATTAAAACACTTTACACAACAAGATCCACAGTTTTTCATCAGAAGAAGATGGTAACCTGATAATCGTATTAAAGTTACTTGTCTTGGTTATGTTAAAAGGCACAAGTTGGCATGGTCAGATCACATTTAAAATCTAGATCAATTGTTCTACCATTAACAAAGCCCAACTTCTCATGCATTTTTGACAATATTCCTATATCTCCCTGCCTTTTGATTAAATTTTATCCTGAATTAAAGTGTTTAGTATTACGTGTTGTAGACACCAAAAGAAAAATTGCTTACATTTAACAAGCGAATCATATTACACTAAGAAATCGGGGGAAAGGTTGACTAAAGGATGCAGAATCCCAACATTAAATTCATAACAACGCTGCTTTGAAACCTCTACTTTTGACAACAACCACATTTGTTATGATTCACTTCCTTGTTAGAAGAAGACACGATTTCCACTCGTCTTGAAGGCAGGTCAGATGCTGTGTGTATGGTCCTTTTCTTCAGTACAGTAACTGATGACACAGAGCCTTTAAATGCTAACATTTCTTCTGGACTCCAGATGGTTCACTGTAAGACTCCACAAGAGAAAGGTCTGAATATCCAAAATCCTTCGGAGAAACCTCAAAGAAATCCTTCAAATCGCCTAGCTTCCCTTTTCAATTTGTCATTTTAAATCCAGCTTCTGAATCCAGATCATATTTACAGTCCAAATGCCACAGCACAGTCACTAAACGCTGCTGCTTGAGAGATGAGACGTATGGGTCTGGGTCCATCAATATTCTCAGTTTGTGGTTATGCCAAGTGGCTCTTGCTTGGTCTCTGATGTTCTTTTAGAGCCACTTACTGAACCATATACTTGATAGGTCAGGTCATACTGCCACATATTCTCTGTCCTTATGAAGACAACTTCCTGTTTGCTTTGGAATGTTACATATTAACCACTCTTATTACCCACAAAATCACTTCCACATTTAGTTAAGTAGTTGCTAGGCATTTTCAATGTTTAAACTTTGCAACCATGATAGGAATGTTTGTATTAATTATTTTAACTGAGATGAGGTCGATGTCATCGGTCCTTGCATCTTTTGACTGTATCTTTTCCAGAACAGATACGTTGTAAAATGCCAAACTATGTAATGATGGATTTAACGGGAAAAAATCACAATCAAAAAACAGTGTACTACTGTAACATAAAACATTCTGTTCAAAATTAATTGAATTAATCAGACAAAAGATGAGGGAAGAGAGTATGTTCACTGTCAGCGTCAGTAATCACTGAGTGGGGCTTCTCAAACAGCATCGCATTGAAAGATGGGATGCTGGAGTCTCCATGACATCAAGCACAAATTAGAGAGGGTCGTATGGGATCGATTCAATGCACTATAAGAGAGTTGGCAAGGGGGTGGGGGACAGCTGCTCCTTTGGTGCATATTTGGCAAAAAAGGGCAAGAAGAGAGTGAGCATGACTCCTACAATAGCCAGCATGTAGCCCCAGCCGATCTGGCACTCCCCGGCGTAGTAGATGTCCGAGTTCCCGCAGAAGGACCTGACCAGGTTGGAGTTCAGACCGAAAGGGTACACCAGCAGGCCAGAACCCATGATGAACACTGCAAGGAAGACATAAGAGGAACTGAGTCAGGTGCAAAGAAACGGTAGTCTAAAGTACATTCACACTGGCTGTTGGAGGAAAGGGTTAATACAGACATGCACAGCTGAAGAAGGCGTGCTGAGATCACGTGCTGATTCTGACATGCTTCTTTTCAGAATGGAAACTTGTTGCTTCTACTTAAAATATACATCCAACTTCCCCTACAGGTACGCTTCTCTTTTAGACAGCCTCCCTTTCAGCGGAGTCTGTCGGTGTGCATGCAGTTTTCCTGCTATGTTTACTGAGGGCCACTTGGGGGCAGTAGAGGTTTTGCAGGAAAAGCCAACAGTCTGACCCAGAGTCAAGTGCATAATTTAGATACTTCAGCGGTGCTATCTCCATTTGCACTTTACATATATTCAGGCTTTTGATTTGTTGCCCTGTGATACATATATGGAAATAAATCACAACCCTGATAGTTTGACAAGTCAGTCCAAAGCAGAGGAACAGGGCTGACAGCCTTTAATTGACAGAGCCTTCTATCACAAAGTGAATCATGTCTCCCTACAATCCATTAGCGCTCCTCATTCCAAAACTCAAGGCCTTGGACACAAAATGAAGCTCGTTCGGTCCTTCTGCGGCGATCAGCTTTCCCAGACAGTATCCTCTGTGCCCATGCAGTCAGAGAGTGGCTCACTTTTACAAATTGAGTCAAGGCTGCCAAGCAGTTATCGACTGCGCAAAAGAGTATCATTGTTGCTCTTGGTCATTCTGAGTGCAGCTTGGATTTCCATTACAATGACAGGTGTCACAGTTGTGTTAGGTTTTTGGGAGTGCGGTGGGGTTACTGGAAGAGCTGGAACTTGTGGTAGTGAGTTGTCATCTAGAAAACAAGACGAACATATCTTTAGCTGCGGTGTATTGATTTCAGGAGACTCTCCCACTTTCAAGGGCAGCGCTGCATGGTCAATGGAACGCAAAACTCATGAGAGAGATACAACGCAATAGCTGAACAAGTATCAAATCAATGGTGTGTGTAGGCAGTGGAGGACTCTAGGTAGCCGTAAAGGGACACCGGGCACTTTGTGATAGACTGCAGAGAAGAAAACAGGAGAATGAGGTGAGAGAAAGAGGTGTGGAAGGCCGAAAGAGCAATATCTCTTGAGTGGGGTGAGTTTAGGCTGTCTCTCCATGAAGTTCATTGAGGTTAGGTCTGACTCTCAGCTTTGTGTATCCCAGTCCACCTCTCAGAATGGGCCCGTGTTTTATCTGCAGGGGCCTGGCGCCTCAAAGCTAATGACACTTTAATGACCTTCTTTATCAAACTATCATTGGCTTTTGTTGAAGGGACACAAAGACACGGGCAGTCGTGTGTCCACGGCCCGTTCGACCCCACACTGAAATGAGGGAATTTAAAGCAAATTTAAACGCAAACCTCCCTGAATGGATAAATAATGAAAGTGTGTGTGTGCGCACACTCCCATTTGACATGGCATATTGAATGCCTCATGTTTTATTGACATGATTGGGTAAGATAATAAAGGGGTGACCATGCAGGAGTTATTCAGGAGGAGGACATTGTTAATGACCTGCAAACCCCATCTGCCTTTGTAAGTCAAACACCTCCAACTGGAAGAATTCACCAAGCATTAACTAAACCAATAGGGGTAATTGTGCCTCGGTATCTAGGATTGGCCAGCCAATGCAGATTTATCAGGACAGGGAAGTGTTAAAAAAACTGGGTGACAGGTACGGCACTAATAAACTCCGTTAGACACAAGAAATTGCCATTAAAATGCAATTACAGGGGTTTTAAAGAGCTGTCTACACAATAGCCACCGGGCAGTAAAAAGCACCTCCATCATTTCCCTCCTGCCTCCCAGTAGACACAGTTTACTTCCAAGCCCCAGTGAACAGCTTGGGAGCTCAGATAGAGAGGAGAGTAGGGGTGTGGAGGGAGGAGGTGTGGGACTGCAGAGTGCTGCTGAGGACACGAGACTATCGCAATGACTCGGATGATGATGGGCCAGTGAATAATGGAGAGACCTCAAGTTAGCTAGCTGCTAATGTGTCCCAGAACCATTTCAAACTGTCTCACACACACAGGTCCCAAATAAGGGGTTACGATCAAACAAGGTGGGTGTTCACAGAAAATATGACAAGAACAATGACAACATACAGCAGGTTCTCAGATGTTTGAATTTCATTGACCGTTTCCATTTTGCTTTTATGAATTCGTCCATTGCCCTATGAGACTTTTCATACGACCTACAACCTTACCCCAGCATATGAACATGGATAGTCTGGAGATCAGCTCTAGTCTGAGACGACTGCTGAAGGGACAATAGTCGCATTAGATTGCACTGCTTCATCTCTATCTGTCTGCAACAACAGCACAATCAACGTGAAGTGGGAAATGACTGTAAATCACCCTCAGAACAAACATGGCCATCAGTTCGCCATTATCGTGTTGTTCTGTATGTTTGCACTATTTTCATTTTTTGTTCACATTTTCAGCATTTGGCATCCTTGAAGTTAAATGCAAACCTTAAAAAAAAACAAAAAACATCCTTTGATTACTCACAGTTGGCTATTATTGCACACGACTGACAACTTGTTTGAATGCACGCTCCAACAGCTCTGAAGTGCACTCAGACCTCGGACTAGGAGAGCAAAATATCGATTTGGAAAGGCATAGCAGCCAGGAGCATTCAAGAGCACCAGATTTGATTGTTCATCAGCTTCAGCCTGTTTTCACAGGTAGCTGCGAGGCTGTTGGATGTACAATACTTAGTGGCAAATACCTTTGTGTGTTTGTTTCTCTTGTTTTTGTGTGGACGTTTTTTTGTGTCTGCACCACAGAGAGGTTTGGTAGCAAAGAGCAGCAAATTAAAATGAAACAAGAGTAGAAAATGGTGGGATACCTGCCAACATCTCAGTGCAGGTTTAACTAAATTACCCTTGATTCTCTTTCTGTCTTTCCCTGACTGCTTACCTCTCTGTGATCTAGCGAGAGATGGAAAGTTGCTCCCAGAGATGGTGAAACAGAGAGACTGGGTGAGATTGAATGGGGTTATGTGGTGGGAAGGTGTGTATAACTCGGCGTCCGTGCGTGACAGTGTATCAATTTATCGCTGGCCGCCACAGACCTCTAACGCAACAATCATATTGGGCTGGCTAAGGTCTTCAAGCACACACCGCACACACAGATCATAAGGTTGCTCATGTGTCGTATTTTAGTATGAATGCCTGAACTCAACAGTAAGACAGTGGTGGATTGTTTTGGTGGGGAACATCAGAAATCTGATACAGTCTCAGTCATCTAACTGGCCCTGCGTTAATCCTAATCCTGTTTTTCCTCCATCCCATTTCTAATTAAAGATCCCATCCTGGGAGCCTCAAGGGACCGTTCATTACCACGTCAAGACGTCTGCTTTGGCTCAAACTCTATTACCATCCCACACAGACTGCCATAACTCTGTTAGCAAAAGGGAGAGTTGAATCAGACCACACTGGAAATGTGTGGCTCCCCTACGTGCAGCTCTGTCTAATTCCTGTTTAGCCATCAGTGTCATCGACCATTTTATATACATCCTGATTGTCACCAAGGCACAGACAGTAAGACACCTGTCTACACAAACACCACTCAGTAAAGGCAGATGCACAGTAGCATTGCATTGTAGCTGGGTGAGCCACTGTCTAACCATAGGCTAGTGTTAAATCTTGATCAGAGGGGGAATTGCATTTGTCCAGGCAGGGCAGGTACGGTGGAGCATTTAATAACGGCAAGAGAAAAGACAGTGACATTGAAAAATAAGACGGGACGAGTTATGCAATATACATTGGAGCCTTGCGGGCAGGACAGGGAAGCTTGAATGTATAAGAATAGACTAACGATGTCCTGCTTATCTTCTCTGACCTACAAGCCAGCCGGCCGGAGACCACCAGCCCCACTGGAACGAGAGGAGTGAGACAAGTAAAGATACAAACTCAGAGAGGAGGCACAGGACCATGCGGGGGACCTTAGGGTGTCGCCGGCATCGCCCGTGTCATCAGCACCCAGCGTTTAATCTCGCTCCTGAAAGGAACTTTCCATTTGGCCGCTGTCCAAATTGGGACATTATCTGCCGCTACTGTTCACTTCAAAGGAAGATGAAAGAACACACACGCATTAAGAGTGTGACCGTGTTGTTCCTTCGATTACACAGACCGACGCCTTACATAACCGCATACCTGTTTCATGTCACATTACCTAAATAACAAAGACGCCCACACCGCAGCCAGAGGTAGAAGACCTATTCTTCTCTTCTACCAGGATGTTGTGAGTGAATGCAAAACAACAACGACAACAGTGAATATAATAAATCTTGCTCTGCTGACACAACTCTCATTTGTTTGCGTTTCCAGCGATGTTTGGCAGTGATGAAACACTGTGACATGAAACACATGATGGGAAATGCTGAGAAATATTGCTTAATTACAGGTGCAGGCCCACAGCTATACATCAAAACTACCATTTTTTTAAAGAGCGTCTTCCTTCACCGCCTTTTTTATCCTTTTGTGTCCCTTTCATCTTTAATTCCATGAGCAAATGTTGTGTCTGAATGGGACAGGTGAGCTGTCCCCTGAGAATAACACCGACAGGATGGCAAGATAATAACAACCCATATTTAACCCGGCAGGTTGATGTAAACAAGACGCTTATTTACTGCAACAGCCTGGGGGCGTAAATGCCACATACACAGACTGTATATACATGGATACAAACACATGCACTTACCCACATTACACATATGAATGTATATACACACTCACACTCAACACACATACACACACCACTGCCCTGATCAACAGCAGTCTCACTGTTGCCCAGTGAGCAGCTCCACTAGAATGGTTGGGAATTCAATGCCTTGCTGAACAACAATATGACAGCAGTTGAGGGAGTCTAGAGCTCTTCTAATTCCCTTCACCCGCCCAGATGTCCACCAGCCAGGCCGTGGATTTAAACCAACAACCTTCTGTCAGCGTCCCCAACTATCGGCCTACCAAGAGGTTTGTGCTTTAAACTGCATTATTAAATCAATCTGTGTAATTGCTGATGTGTGTTATTGGAAATGTGAGTGTGAGTGTGTGTGTGTGTGTGTGTGTGTGTGTGTGTGCTACAGTGAAAGCAGAAGAAAGGGCAGTGGGGTGGTGTGTTTCTAGGAAATTGCCTTTTCACCAGCCGCACACAGTGGAGTATTTCCATTTCACTCTCTATCTACAGGCAGATGGTGCTAGTGATGGACAACTGTCTCTCTCTCTCTTTCGCACACACATACACAAACACAATCACACTCACACTTTTTCTCGCCCCTTTGGTCTGGAGGAGTGGAGGAGGAGGCCAGGCATCCCCCATCTGAATTAAAACAAGGATGTGCATTAAAAGTAAAATCCACCCTAAAAACTCAAAAACAGCTATTGGCGATGTACCTTACATTCCTGGGTAAATGTTGTTAATTGGTGGTGTATTTTTCTTATTCCTGCGGATAACTGGCCAAATGTAAACAATGTGACATCACAACGGCGTTTAATCGGAGAAACAGTGAACAGTAAATGTCAGATTTTGGTGTTGGAATCAAAGAGCGAGGGGTTCTTTCTATACCTACCAGTTTGCAACAACGTTCAACAGTCATACAGGGAGAAATCCATCACAGGAAAGTCAGCGATGGCAATTCCTTCACCAACAGTAGTCTCGATAGTCCATAAGGCACTGCTGTCACAAGACTCTTGCTTTTTCTCGACTGGAAACTCTCTCTTGCTTCTTACTAACACTATCGTTCACAAAATTCACAGCTGAATACAACAAGCCCAGGCACGTTCGATGGGGGTTGTCGAAAGGCATTCTGGGAAGTGTAAGAAATTCACTATCTGAAGTAGAAGTCGACGAGGCAGATTGAGGGGAAGTGGATAGAACAAAAAGGTAAATTACACTTCATCGCAAAATAACTGCTGAAATGCATTGAACATCACAGACTGGTGCTGAATAAGAGGGGGGGTGAGGGCGGGATCTTCCTTTAAGAAGAGACCACGGATAGGCGCCAGACAACGGGCTCAACTCTATCTGTCTATGAGGATTACCAGTCATCTTTAAATAGCAGCCTGCGACAGATGCACTCTCCGATGCATTGCATATCCAACTATACCATGAGTTCGTTCCTTCATGCCGACCCCTCGGTGAGCTCGACGAGATGAATGGTAGCGCAGCAGATGAAAGTTTGGGAGTTGTTTGGAGTTGCGCTGTGCCAGCAATGCATCTCCAGGTAGTCAGCTGGGACCTGGTGGAGCGTGGGTATAAACAGCAGG
The DNA here is from genome assembly GCA_900660455.1 of Gephyroberyx darwinii. Classification (NCBI taxonomy): domain Eukaryota; kingdom Metazoa; phylum Chordata; class Actinopteri; order Trachichthyiformes; family Trachichthyidae; genus Gephyroberyx; species Gephyroberyx darwinii. Next base: position 64,084 of record CABFOQ010024918.1, read on the forward strand.
GACTCCATCCTAATGTGATGAGCTGTGCTGTAGTCTGCACACAGCCATGTTGATAATTAAGTTCAGGGTGCCTCTGGGAAATTATGCTAACGACGCTTCTCCAACTACCTACATTTCTTGAAACGTTTGGCTAGGGGTGACTAAAACACGACTCCCGAACAAATGTTCCTGAAAAAATAAAGACAAGACGGAGAGAACAGAGGAAGGAGAAGACAGGGTTTTAGGCTGTGAGAGATGCAGTGAAACATTTTGACTGTCACTTTTATGTGTATTTTGCCTCCATTTTCTTCAAAGATAATTGTGCAGAGAAAAATGAGAAGCATTTTGAGCCCATAGGATGGGAAATTCCCATCTGTGGAAAGAATTACACCGGGAAAAATCTATGCTGCCAGACCGAATCAAGTAGAGTAAACACAGTACAATAGATGACCAGCATAGACAAGCCGTGAAGTCGAGCAACGCCAGGTCTACAGTGGAAACAATGATGAAGGTGAAGAAATGACAGGGTGGAGAGCTGCCTTCAGTCAGGAAGTACATGAGACAGAAATGAGCCAGAGAAATAGTTATCCTCATTGAGAAAAAGACACAGAGACAGGGCGATAAAGAAAGCTGAGAGAAATGCTGGAGCATTGGAGGCGAAGGAGTCTTTGGCGTTTCAGCGGCGAGGCTAGAAGACCAGGAGCCTACGATGAACAATAGCCACTTCTATTCGTGAGCAAATAACATCACTGGGGAAAAAAATTCAATTTGTTGAGTCCAGCCTGCTTTTTAGTTACCACAAAGAGGTGAGACAGACAAAGAGCGCGTGCTCAGAATGGCTCCGAAACCGCTGGAATTGCTTGTCGGAGTCTATGTGAAAGTGGCTTGTAAAAAGGAGGATCACACCAGATTCAATGGACTGGGCCTCCGCTGGCTAAATGGAGGCAAAAAAAACAACCTGTTGACCTTGAGCGCCGGGCAAAAAGAGATAAACGAGTGAGAGAGGAGAGAAAGAGAGGGAAAGAGAAGAGAGAGCCAACGAGGAAATAAAAATACATGGAGTTAGGGGAGATTAGCAGGGCAATAAAATAGCTTCTACTATCTCGAGAGTGAGCGGGCCCGGCCATGGAGTGGTCAATCAGGAGCCGGTAATAGGCCTGTTTATCACCGGGGGATTCAGACTGCTCGCCACTCATACAGATGACTGCATGGGAGGTGAAGGCCCCCGGTCCGGAACTTATTTGGGGGAATGTACATTTTCTACTTGAAGATTGAAATGTATAAGCTTTTAGATTATATCAGATGATTAGCTGTAACTTTAATGATTCTCCCCCCCGTGGGGAAATGGGGAAGATAAGACAACAAGCAATTACAACAGGCGAACATACTGTGAATCCCCCCCCAAAAATCGTTATTGGCAGATTTACAAGTCAAGTTAATGTGTTGTACTAACATGACCAAAGTAAACAATCCTGTTACAGCCCCAGAGAGAGCGAGAGGAAGAAAGAAAGAAAGAAAAACACAGATTGCAAGCGGGGCTTCAAGTATGTGTCTCCCAGCTCCCGGTGCATGCTGAGCCATTTGAACTCCTGCTTATGACTGTGAATCTCCATCCTGGGAGCACTGTAGCAAAGACACATGAATCTCCACGCTGCATCCAATCTATCATCTTAATTACTACCAGTTCCTTATCTCCATCCATTTTTTATGTTGCAAATTAATTTACACCTCAGACAAATTGCTTGTCCTTGACTTGCTTATCCCTTGTGCAGCGACCTACAATGCGCGCGCGGGGTTGCGTCGGTCCCTCCCGAATACCGTGTACCCATCCATCCCACGTTGTACACCGAATTAGCGGAGGAAACACAGTACTTCACGAACGCGGACGGGAAAATAAATAATGTACGTGAGACGAGATTGAGGACATCAATCAACTGTGAAGAGTTCCTCTTACCGCGATGGTTGATTTCAGTGTGTGTTGAGCTGATGAAGAAGGGGCCCAATGTGGATACAATGGTTCCAGGTTTAAATGATGAAACCTGAAGATCTGTCCCTGTGCTGCAAGTGGCTGGTGAAGGTGATGTGTATGTGTATGTGTGTGTGTGTGTGTGTGTATTTGACATGAACCCTGTGACTGTTGACTGTTGTTGACAGCTCTTGGCCCCAAGGCTAAACCCTTGAGCTAGACGTCCCCTGGGTTCAGTCGCCGCCTCGGGTCCAAGAGGGCCTGTCAGCCGGGAACATCAATGCATCCCGGCTACACTACGGTGTGCATTGTGTATCTAGCCATGCTGTGGCATTACCGTTCAAATCTGAGCCTGGTGCGCCATACAGTCAGCGTGGAGACGGGTGCTGCAGAATGTGCCACATTGAATATGACATCAGCCTTTTGCTTTTTTTTACGCGTCATGGAGCGAGCATTGCTGCTGTCAGGTGAATACTCTCCATAATGTGATATTCAGGAACCACTGAGTCCAATATAACAAATGTTATTTGTCCATAAAAACACGTTTAAAAACCAGCACGGCAGATGTGGTGGACGTGGCAGAAAGAGCAGACATTTATACATGAAATCAGGAGCTAGAGCAGGTTTGATAGAATATATCCTAGAACACAGACCTTCTCTTAAAAACCACAGGTATAATGAAAAGTGCAAAATCCATGAATTCACGGGGAGTACTAAGAATGGGGTACTTATTTTCCAATTGACTGCCACGCATTTTTCAAATTACAGAATGTATTTTGAATGTGTTTCCTAAGTCCTAGGGTTAGGAGGCTCGCTCAGCACATGGAGGACGCTGCAATTCAATTGAGAAAATGGAAAACGCCGCGACTGGAATCACAAGGCTTGCACAGCACAGCGGCGAAATTCTGCTGTTGTTTCACCAACGTTGTGTAAATTCATTTTGTATCCTTAGACAGTTTAAAAAAAACTGCCCCTCTGGCGTTCATGAGACACAGGAATAGAGGAAACTGGATCAGTGTGGATGTGATGCGCGCAAGGCTGCTGTAGACAAAAGAAGAAGACGAGGAGCTAAGCACCTGAGCACAGTAACTAGATATGAGCTACCATTAATCAGTCACTGTGTTTGTGCATGTGTATATGTGTGTGTGCAGGTGTGTTGAGGGAGCCCCTCCTTGTGTGCTAGTCTGCACACAGTACCTGTCTGAAAATGAATGAGTGTGTCTGCGTGTGAATCGTAATCTCTGATTGTAG
>CABFOQ010024919.1:0-11772 GCA_900660455.1 Gephyroberyx darwinii
CTGGATGAAGATGTGTTCTTCCACCCCGAGAGAGAGAGAGCGATAGTTAGAGAGAGAGAGAGAGAGAGAGAGAGAGAGAGAGAGAGAGAGAGAGAGAGAGAGAGAGAGAGAGAGAGAGAGAGAGAGAGAGAGAGAGAGAGAGAGAGAGAGAGAGAGAGAGAGAGATGAAAAAGAGAGCGAAAGCATGGAGCTATAGACAGTTGAGTAGACTGGTAAGTTAACTATCAGGTTTTTACTCTTTATCCATTTAGTCTGTTTGAGGTGCGATCACCTCCACAGTTACTGCTCTTACCTCTTGTACTGTATGCTACTTTCCATTACTGTAGTCCTATTCTGATAATGTTCAACTTGGGTTATTGTAATTGTTTGCATGCCATTATGTAAAATGTTATCCATGATTTTCATTTTTCAAAAGAAAACAGAATTGCTTGATGTCAAATTTTCTAAGTTAGACTAATTAGGAGAAACGTTTTAGTTTAGGTCGTATTAATCATCAACCACAGCTGGGAAAACGTCTTGTTAGTTGGTAGTAGTTCTGTAAACCAGATATTCCAATTAACAAGCTTGTTCTGTTGATGGTCGTGGCCTTTCACAACTGAACAGTCGATCTGGAGATTGGATTACTTGCATAAATGCACTTTGATTTATTAGATGTTGTGCAATAGGAGATGATTCCTCCTAAAGCTACAACAACAGAGCCAAGAGCACTGATGAACACTCTGACAGCACCCAGCGTTCATTTCTGGGAGACATCAGTACATTTTCTGGTGCCTAACTGCTAACTCAATTATTATTATATTACATTTGGGTATACAATCTCAATATCCACTAAGTGAGCCTCTCAATCATCGACCTGAGACTTGGATCTTTTGATTCTTTGAAATCTAACTTCGGGAGACAGTTGCTCTATTTTCTCTAACCAATATGTGGTAATGAAGTTAGGGCAAAGGGCTTCAGTGCCACTGTAGCATGTGTGTTTCAAGGCTTGTGTGCCATCCCAAGAACTGCTGTTTGAAGGTCATGGTAACAAATCTCTGCTAGCGTTTCATTCTCTTTTATTAGAGGCTTTTATCCCTCCACCCTTCTCTCTTTCTCTAAAACGCACACATGCACATACACACACACACACACACACACACACACACACACACACACACACGTGCATGCACACACATACACACAAGTGCTTTCCACAGATTCTGCAATTCTCTCTCTAAGAAGTAAGTCTATATGCCTTAAGAGTTGTTCAGCTCTTCCATTACAATCACATTTTGGTGGCGATGGGAGCTGACTGGAAACCAAAATAAACAGATAGAAGGGGAAAAAGGCTGGGAACAGCAGTTTGCTGGCAGCGCTGTGAGCCAGGTGAGCCTGTGCAGGCAGGGACGACACCAGCCAAAGGATTAATGGTCTCAGGGGAAGCCAAGGTAAGCCTGCTGCTCCTGCTTGACATCTTTGTACTTGTAAGAGCACACAAATTAGCCAGGCAATGCGGTGAGTAATGGCCAGACCGCTTCCATCAGTCCTATTTAACAATGCATGCAAAGCCAAAGGAGGGAATGGGAGGGAGGGAAAAGTGCATGTTCTCAACTGAGCATGTGTGCGGAGTTGAAATGAGCAGTTCATCACATGGTATTGCCTTGTGCTGTGAATACGGCAGAAACATTAAGCTCATGCTCTGTCTATTTAAAACCATACATATCAAAAATGTACATCGATGTTCTCTCTTGATTTTCCTTGTTGATGTCAACCCTCACTTCTGGAACCATCCAGACCCAAAAGCAGGGCTTTCTCTCCTACAGGATGTGGGGAAAATACATGACAAACACCTGACAGACACCTGAATACATGAAAATCAAGTACCTAGTGAATACCCTAGTACCTTACCTGCCTTAACACCTTCAATCCTCATTGGAAGATTGGGATACAAGTTCTGAACTGTATGTAGTGGAATATTTCTTTTCAGGAAAGAAAGCCTCCAATTCTTTGTAGAATGAAGGAGCTGGAAATCTACTTCACACTCTGTGCTCCAGAACATCCCATAAAGGTTCAATAATCTGGTGACTGGGGAGACTATGAAAGGCAGTAGTAGTAGTAGTAGTAGTTCAATTAAATTCAAATGTTGATAGTGTGTTTAGTAGTTTATTACTTTGCCATTTTGAAGCACGGTTCAGTACTGCAATTACCAACTATTCTTTATAAAAGAAAAGAAGGGAATTGCATTTTTTCACCCTTTTATTAAATTTTCTTCTTTATTTTCTCATTTACTCTTTTGTCAGATGTTGCAAAGTCCCTTGTATTTTTTTTAAGTACATACAATAGAACATTCCCTGCACATTTTTCTGGAAAGAACCCTAATTGGTTGTTTGGTTTGGGTTTAAGTCCAGGCTATTGGACTTATTCCTTTATACTTTAATTCAAATAAAACTACATTTTTGTCCATATCATAATCTGTGGTATTTTTACAGTCTTGTTATTTTGCATTATATGACACTGCTGATGTTGATGTGATCATTTCTCATAGTTTGACTTTTCTTACTTCTCCCAGTGTGAAATAACCAGTAGCTTGTAAAAGCAGATTTTCAAATTAGCTTCTCAAAAACTGGGCATGTGTTGTCATGATTTTCAAGACTAGTCCCCTTGCCACATTAAATTATTTCGTGTCCAATGCACCTGCCATTCAATCATCAAATATTTGGCCTCTTTGGAATTCTGTCTCATGTTGCTTTGAAAACTGGCAAAAGTTGTGACTGACAGACCTCTTTTGAAGCTGACACATACCGCTAATTGGCATTCATCTTAATATGACTTGTAGCTGCCTTTTGAAGTGTGATTTAGTTACCATGGCTACGTCTTCTGCACCAGAAGTTTAGTTTATGTTATTCTCTCCACCCCACGTATATCCCTCCAAGACAGTACAGTATTCCCCCTTCAGTCTCAACCATGAACGATGACGGAAGAAAATGCATTATGTGTGTACTTCCCAGATAGAGCAATAGTAAAATCCGGGCACAACAGATCATCATGAGTGCCAACAGCAGGCCAGACCTATGTCGTGCATGGGCCCCTCCAGATGTTCACATATCATAAAGATATGTGCAAGCTCTCTCGACTCCACTCAGCACAGACTTATGTTTCAGCACACACCAAATGTCAGTGCCTGAGTGTTACCGTGCCAAGTCAGGTGGTATCACATCCACGCAAACGTGTGTACACACACACATGCACACACACACCTTTAATTACCACCATAATTGTGGAGACAAAGCAAACTTCCAACGGTGGCTATGTTTCCATGTAGGCCAATGAAAGGAAAGTTCCACCCTGAGATAGTCATATACTGTTATATATCATCCATGTGTGATGTTTATTGCATTTCATTTATTGTGCCTCTTATCAACCTTCTTAAGCTGGGAACAAATCTGATCTCCTCCAGCATTTAAGAGAGTTCCCAGCAAATGGCGATGAGGTGATGACATTCGCAGGAGGGATGTGTTGAGAAAGCTTGACAACAAAGAGCTTTTTAATAGATATTGCTTGGATAAATTGAATACCTTTTGTGACTGACCTTGTCTGGGATGCAATCGCATCATCCACATAAAGAACCTCTACTCTCTCCTCACAAAACCAAGTTCTTGCAACTCCACTGGTACGCAGATTTTCCACTACTCACAAGCGCTGCCAAAGCATGGACCTAGATCATTATAGCCTAGTCACACTTAATGTAGAGGGACGTCTTATAACAAAAAATAGATAAGCCTACATGCTAAACAATGAGAGCAAGAGGCAGCACAGAATCAACCTCAATTGATATTTAGAGAAAAGATGTGTGTAGGCCTATAGGTTAATTCATTGGTTTGTCCCTTTTGAGATCAGTTTTGGCAATAGAGTCTTTAGCCTATACGTACTTAGTTTGTTGTACTGTATATACCTGGGAGTGATGCTATTTTCTGCACTTCATTTCATTTTTTCTGCATCAAATTATCTAGTTATGGCTCTTTGAATGTGCTGAATCCTGAGTGACACCCATCAAGAAAACTACAATACATAATCATCATAATGTCAATTTGTGAGTGTCGTAAAACTGGGGTGTCAAAAGAGAAGTCTTACTTCCTGCTGTGTGAATAGGAAGCTTCACAACTCTTCATACCTGTCCTACCCTGAGCTGGGACTATTTTCAAGCTGTTAGCATGATGCCTAGGAGTGATTTTGAGACGTATGATGAATACGGGCCCGGGAGTTATTTTGTGATGAAGTGTTTTAATTTCCATTTTTGTTGTACCCGCTTTCCCTCAACCTGCCTTGTCTACTTCTACATCAGTTAGTGACTTCCTACATTTGTCAGAATGCCTTTCAACAACCCCCAGAGAACATACCTGATTTTCAGCTGTCGGTTTTACGTGTAGGTGGAGATAATAACTGCAATAGAGGAGGAAGAGATTTTGGAGTTGAGAAAAAGGAAGAGTTGCCCCCTTATGCAAAATGTAACACATCATAGAAGGCTCTTCCTCTTCTATGATGGGTTTCTCCATGTATGACTGTTGAATGTCAATGCAAAATGGTGAGCCTAGAAAGAAGACCTTGCTCTTTGATTCTGATGGACAGAGACAAAAAACATTTACCATTGGCAACAGGGTGGTGGGAGGATTTTTCGTTAGGTCTTATTCGGGATAGGCTGTTTATATGTACCTACCCACTCTTGAATATCCCCTGTATCCAGGTACCCAAGAATAAACCAAGAATTTCTGTGTTCTCCCACCAATGATTTAGACAGCGAAGTAAACTAGTTACAACACTGAAAGATAAATCTGAATCACTTGTACAATTTAGATTCTTGGCTGCATGAAAGCCACGTTATACTTGCCTCAGAAACACATTTTGACAAATCTGTGTGGAGTAAAGGACAAGTTTGTGGAAGTAAATTGGATTTGGACTCCGCAGTGTGCACCGGCTTGCTGGCTGAACTAATCCAGTTCTTTGCACCCCAGCACCCAGTTCATCTGCAATTGGTCTGAAATATCACGATTGGTTGTGTTGCTTGGGGTAAAGCGTCTCCATTTCCTTTTCCGGTTCATTGCCTTTGTTTACATCTCTGTGCTAACACCTAGTGGCCAACAAATGAATTGTTTTGAGGCTCGGCTTACTGAGCTTGTTAGAGGCAATCTGTACCTTCATGAACAATCAAACGGCGTCTAAATCCTTATGTTCCCGTAGCCGCCTTTGTCGTTATTTCACCACAGCCATTGTTGTTGTTTCCTGAGTCTTTTTCTGGTTTCCCTAAGTTATGGTTATCTTTTTAATCTCCATGCATCCCCACTGCCCCACTGAGTGTAAAAACACGAACAACACAAAGCCGCAACAAGTATACAAATTTGTATGCGGCACCGTGTTGGACTTTGTTGTTAGTATACTGCTGCCGTAATATGATCTCCTCAGTACTTTCCACTGCAACAACTACCTTAAATGAACTGTTACTGTGATGCCGTTCTGCCATCCAAACAATATTAACGCCTTTCAGTTTCAGCTTCACTCTAAAAGTGAGAGGACCGCCTGTAGAGTTACGAAGGCTTACTACCATGTTTTGACTGATACCAGGATACTATGTAAAATTGACCAGGAAAACCAAAGGTAAATGGGATAACACGTTAACATGTGTCACTATGCTGGATAATATCCCATGTACCAGTATCCAGGTTAGTGTAAACGGGATATGGCATCTACATGTGCCAGCTCATTAATGGTATACTTGAGTGTCCCCAATATATTTCAATCAGCTGATTTACGTCTATTAAAAGAAAGCATGTGCAGTTTTTTTCCACCTCCAGTCTTTTGATTTCCTTTAATGTAGCCAATGCTAAATGGCTGCTACTGTTTTAAATGTGAGGACAATCCCTGAATAGTTGGATACAAACTATTCAGGGATTGGCAAACTAGTATTTCTAGTATCTAGTAATCTAGTAGTTCCTCAAAAGAAAAAAAATACATTTTTAAAAAGTGTTACCCTATGCATCCTTTCTTCTCTCCCATACTTTCCTGAACCACAAAATCCCTTCGGTGAAAGTGTAAAGTAGTTTCTCCAAAAGCACAACCCCAACTGTCTTCCCTCCCTCCTTTCACACCAGCCACACGGGACCAAGCCTTTGTCAGCCTTCCGTGAGAGGCAAGGAGGTAGAGAATACAGAATCCTTCTTGGCAGGGATGGGGGAATGGATGGATGGAGGGATGAACGGTGACGGAGGTCTCCCAGCTGTCTAAGACCCAGACTCGTCCCAGCACACTGGTTCCCACTAATGACCAGAGGCCCTGAATTCCCCCGGCTCCCCTGGGACAACAGCTGCTGCCATCCTCAGCTTCTCCCCGGGCTTTGAAGGGGACGTGGCAGCGGTTGAGCTGGCTACACTCCTGCCTAGCAGAGCAACAACTCAGGGATGGGGACAGGCAGGCTTGTTGTGCCAGCTGGGTGGCTAAGCCTGCTGAAACCCTATCCTGCCAATTACTCCTTTCGAATGCCAAGCTGCCTCTCTAATGGAGAAACTGGGGACTGCATGCTGTTAGGTCCTCTCACAGGTATTACAGGTATTATAGGTAAACAGTAACACTCCCACTTCAGGTTAGGCATTTTCTCTTTCCATTTTGACAGTTAGAATTGAAAGGGGGGGTGGGGGAGGCTGTGTTTGATTCTTTCCAAACCAATTTGTTTTAAATGACAAATTCCTTTTAGAGCTCTTGTTTCTCCCTGTCTCCCATCCACTCACACATAGCCCCTGGTTAGGCTTACCCTTTATACTATTTGCAGAGAGAGAGAACCTGCTATGGAGAAAAACAGTGGAAATGGCCAGGCTAGAGGGAGTGGACTCCTATGGTTAGTCTACCTAATCATTCTGTCCACGTTCCTACTGTTCAGATAAGCAGCACAGTGCCTCCAGTGAGCCTTCCCTCCCATCGATGGCGTACATATACTTTAACACAGCTAATTTGTGCAAGTCTTGCAGCACTTGCGCACCATTTACAGATATGCTTTAGATTTCACTAGAGAACCAATGATATGGTGGGATGGAGGTCAGAATAAATGGAGCTACTACAACCCAGGAGAAATACATTCAGGGGGAAAAAATCATTGTTTCACCAAGGGTCAACATAATTTTCATTGCAAATTTGCTACAGCAGCTGTGGATAAATCCAATAAAGTGGGAATGGTTCTTGTGTTGCGCCACTGCAGTCAACAAGAAACTGTTACATCTAATTAGGAGCTGTTAAAGAAATACTTCAGCTTTGCTTTGGCATTTTGTGTAACTACAGGATTCCAATAATTTGAAGCTGAGAAAAATATGGAATTACAAACAAAGAGACAATCCATTTTGTTCCATGTGACAACTTCTGGACTGTTCTTTTTTCCTCTGTGTTTACAGAACAATCTGTGAGAGTCCACTGAACCAACTTTCCTCTAACAATGTGTTATCAGACAGAGAAAAACAAGAGAGAATCAATAGGACCCGTGGACATGTATAATTTGCAGGGCCTGCACCTGGCTGCCAACAAATAAAGATTTTTTTTTTTGCACATTGCATTCAAGGATATTGGACAATTTTGTTGGAGGTAGGCGGCTATTTTCACCAAATCCTGGCTGCAGGTCAGCTGAAATGATTGAATCTCTGTAAGCTCTGTGGGTGCACACAGCACTCTCCCCATGTAAACAGGAGGCCTGAATGTCTCTCTCTGTGTGTGCGTGTGTGTGTTTGTGTGTGTCTGTGCACACGTGTACAGTATGTGAGTAATGTCTGTGTCCATGCACAAGCTCTATTGAAAAACACTGACAAACTGCAGCTTGTAGAAGACGTAGCCAAACTATATTGGTGGTAAAATAAATCTTTTTTAATTGCATGGAGTGTAGCATGCGATTCTCAGCATTTTTCAATGCACAACCTTCCTCTAACCATGCACTGTGTGATTGTAGTTTAGAGTGTGCATGTGTTTGCGTGCGCGGGTGTATGTGTGTATGTGCCAGTCTCTGTTTGGCAGGCTGTGAGCCTGCCTTGGTTGGTCAGAGAACTGGTCTCCCTGAACCAGCTGGGCCCTCCTGTCTCCCTCCAAAGCAGTCACCACAGACCACATGGCCTCACCCCACTCTGAAAGGTGCCACTCGGCCTCACACAGATAGACACGCACATGCATGGACACACACAGGCACACAAATACTAGCAGATATGAGTTCACAACCTGGGATTTATCAGGATGCTAACAGAACAGCCACTCATGCATTCACACACACACACACACACACACACACACACACATAGACCAAAAGCACAAACATTGAAACAAACATCCAAAGGTATAACTTCCACTATCCACACAGCAAACTAAACTCTACAGCTGACCCATCCATTCACACTGATTCTAATCCAATGGAGCAGCCAAAACATGTTTTTATTGATCATATATATGGCATTTCTGCTTTATTGGATTGTAGAGTGGAGAGTTACAGGAATTATAATAGTGAAAGGGGAGGCGGGGTGACACATAACATCAGTCATGAGCCAGGCTTGAGGACATACACTCACCGGCCACTTTATTAGGTACCCCTATCTTTATCGCACCATTCTCTGTAAACTCTAGAGACTGTAGTGGTGAGACTCCCAGGAGGGTTCAGCTGTTTCTGAGATGCTGGCACCACCACGCCTGGCACCAACAATCGTAACACGGTCTAAGGCGCTTAGATCAGGCATCTTACCCATTCTGATATTTTGTCAAGCAATAAACGAAACCACTTCACCATGCATGCTTTATTCTGTATATATCGAGTTGCAGCCACATGATTTGCTGTTTGGAGGAGCAGGCTATTTGCATTAACGAGCAGGAGGCCCTAATAAAGTGAGTGTACTGTACTGTATATTGCAAGTAAGTGCCTTAGCCCACTCTTTCACAATGCACCCTCTAAATATTTCATTGTATAGAAACAATTATTTGTAATCTTTCACCCAACTTTGCTTGCAGTCCAGAAATATCCAATTAAAAAGTACTATGGTGTTCCACAATGTCCTCTGCATGATTGTGAAATTGTTTTAGCAAGCATCCTTAGCATGCTCCAACTTTTATAGACAAGTGATATGAGCTATAAAAAGGCAAAAAAGAAAGCCTCATAGTTATTGTTGATTCTTGTTTCTGTTCTATATCACCACAAACTGCATGAGGTGCATAATCAGTTGCGTAATCAAAACAAGATCAGCTCAAAATAGTCTTTTTCAATATCCGGAATGAGGCCACACTGATTTTTTGCATAGTCGATAGTGCTATCCCGTGTGATGCGTGATCTTTTGAACCGCGCTGTTTGGTGGAGGAGAAGCCATTCGTTCTCAGAGGTTCTATCTATCAGCCCGCCTGGCTGGGGTCACTGGGGTGGACCGAGATGAGGAGATGTGGAGAGGAGAAAAGGAGAAGAGGGGGAGAAGAAGAGAGGGGAGGCACGATGTTAGGTCCAGGTCACATGGTGGGCCTGGGGCTCTTGTGGGGGAGGTAGCACACTTCCCCTGAGCTACGTTTACCCTTTAGCTGCAGTCAGGCGAACAGGCTGAGTGGACAGAGGAAGGTGGGGGGACAGCGGGGGGCCGAGGGAACGGGAGAGAAAGCGAGATGGGTGAGCCGGAGAGAGAAATGTAGCATTGAATCCTAATGTCAGATCAGAGGCGAGCTGAGCGGGAGGAGATCTCTGCTGCCAGCAGTGTACGAACATGCATCTGTATCAAGGGTAAAATATTGTGATCTGTGATTATTCCCTCTTTCACCTTTCATTAATGTCACCCAGATAGGAAGCAAGGCAGCTCAACACTTCAGTGAGTGCGGATGGGATTTCACCGCCACAGTGGTGAGATAGGACAGGATTATGACATTTTCCTTTGTTTCCTCTGTGCAGCTGTTGGACATTGCTTTTCTGCAGCAGGTCACGATTATTTGACACTGAGAGGGCACTTCCTATACCTTGTTGTGAGCTTTGTGTATTCAGTGTGTGGGTCCATGTGATAAGAATGGAAATGGGCAATTTTGCTGTCATCGTGCAGGATAAAGACAGGGAGGACATCATTCCATAGGTTACAGGCTATATTACACACATAAGTGCACACACACACACACACACACACATACACATGACATGGCATGGCAGAGTTCAGATAGCACCACACCACATACTGTAATATGTGCCGGAGCTGGAAGGAGGGTAGAAGCAACGGTAGGAGGTGAGAAAGGGAAAAAAAGGAGGAGGGGCGAAATAATCATGGCAGGGCCTACACTTTGTTTACTCTATTTTAATGGAATCAAATGGTACAAATAAAATCCAGTTTCACTGCTGTGCAAGGATCCCATTTCTCCAGATTAATAATTCAGATTGTACATGCCGGGAGGCCAAGAATAGATTCCTAAAATAACAGGAGGATGGAGGAATGGAGGGAAGGATGGTAGCGGGGAGGACGACAACTATCCGAAGGGACTGACAGCAAGCCAGCTGGGGACTTCAGCGTTCCTCATCGTCTCTCAGCCTCCAATCCCTCCTAGACCCAGGGAAAGGGAGAATCTCTTAATACTGCGGCTTTCCAGCTATCATTACACCTAATACACAGCCGAAAGATGGCATCCTCCTGTCTGACGCCTGATAGGGCCAGATTTGACATGTTCCTCCTGTCATTGGCTGCTGTCCCTGCCGTCAGATTGGTCTTTTTAAACTGGGCAGAACTGCCACAGATTAAGAAACCCAATCAGATTAGGATGCCAAACCGCCTCGCAAAAAATGCCTCCGTCCTCCAACAGTCGGAGTAAGCTGGTAGCTGCAGTGCTTCAAGGTTTCACTTTAACATTCAGAAATCAATCCCTGTTTCCAACATATTAGGTTGATGTGTGCCAGCAGTCCAGGCAGGCAGCTGCTGAGGGCTGTTCCTTTCCCTAAAGCACATTCTGCCTCCGCTGCTCCCTGATTCCCTGATAACATTAATGCCAGGCAGATGTCCCTGAACTACTCCAGATTTTTTTTTTTTTAATATTGAAGCTACAGACTGCCTCATTTCTCTCTCTTCTTACCTCACTCACCTAATTTCTTGAAATTCTCTCGTGGCTTTTAAGAGCAGCACAATATTGACCCACAATATCTTGCACATCAACAACAGCCAAGCCATTCACTTTCCTAATGGTAGGAAAATCAATAGGTAACAAATGGCCTTATTTATATTTCAAGCGATGATCTGTCGTGTTTTGGGTTTGGTGACAAGTATATTGCTGTAGGGGAGATGCTGAGGAACAAAGACGGGGAATATAATAACGATAACAACAAAAACAACAGTGCTATGTGAACAGATTCAAGTGACAACCATCTCTAACCTCTCTCTCTCTATGAGCCTCTGTCAGCTGTTGTCGTTTCACAGCGGATCACGACTGTCCTAGATGGGGATCTCTTCCTTTCCGAAACGCTGTTCCACCTCTTGTTATTAGTCTGAGTTCAATTCAGACAGATAATCCAGAATGAAAAGACACTTGGGCCTTCTCAGATCTTGCCCAATAACTCCCTCTACCATCAAAGTGCTCTTTGAAGTTCATGTTCTATAAAATTGGTTCAGGTGTCAGGTCAGAGTTCCCACAGTCAAAGGTAGGCCAGTCATTTGAAGCCTCATTCTTCCTCCTCCTTATTCCCTAACACTAACCCGGCTGCCTTTGTATTCTTTAGCAGGGGCCCTCTTCATGTTTATTGCAAAGAGGCAATCAGAGCAGGCTGTGTTTGGGACTGGCCCT
>CABFOQ010024920.1:0-12727 GCA_900660455.1 Gephyroberyx darwinii
AGTATGGAGAGAACTTTATACCTAACTCTATGTAAAATATGTCAATTTAATATGAGATTGCTTACCGACAAACGCACATACCTGATACAACAGAACTGAAGACATTTTTTACATCGCTAGTCAGCTTTGATAAATTCGGCATATAAATGATAGTAAGTTGATATTAGTTTTATTGAACTATTACCTTTATACTGGCTGTATACGCTCCTCTCTCTCTCTCTTCCCCCCGGTGTATTTTGGAGGAAGAAGATTGTTGGAATAAGAGGCGAACCAATTCTAAAGTGTAAAGTTTCATTGAAATAGTTCCTGTTTGGCATATTGGGTTTATGCCGAATTGAAGACAGGCTGCTACTAATACAGAAAACATCTTAATTCATGTTTTAACAGGGATGAACATTTACCAATGAGCAAGGCAGGTTTACGTTTCCATTTCTGAACGGAGTGTTGTGATAGAGTCTCTCCGGACCAGGGCTAGGCTATTAGCCTCGTGGCTAACTGTCAGAACCGGCTAAACACCGAATAAACGAGCAGAACACGCTTCATATAAAATATCATTATGTTGTTAACAAGTTAAGTAAAAAGAGTGAAATTCTTCGTGCAGGACTCCTCAACAGTAGAGCCTTTAAACAAGAATCCAAAATATGAAATATATAAAATAAAAATATTAGAAAGCCATTTAACGTCAGATACAAACCATATAACTACATGGACTTACTGAAGCAATAGAAAAGGGTCATGTTGAGTTCAAGGACCTTGTGGATAATTGGCAATAACGAGAAAAATCTCTATATTTTTAAAGACTGAAAGGGAAACTGCAGGAGAGCAGGAGGTTTCTGGGGTCGGGGGACACTTTCCACTAAAGATCTGACAACAAACTATACTAGCTCATCCTGGTACAGTACTAACCATTCACTATGGAGCACCACACTTTACCTCCTCAGGACTACATAGGCTTGACTCTCTGTCTTTTTAGCTCCAGGAGAGAGTAGTTAATGATCACACTTATTGATTGGCCTCTTCTTGACCATATGAGTTATACTGATGAACCTAGTTTAATAAAACAGAGACTTATAGGAATGTTGTCATTCTCTTAGGGTTTCTGCAGGTCCTGGAAAAAGTCTTAAAATGTCTTAAATCATATTATCTAAACTCCAGACTCCAACTTAAGTCTTACAGGTCTTAATGTTGTGGGTTCGTGGTACGTTGTCTTCACTCTGATGAATCAGTCCAGTCACTCAGATCTACTTTTTTTTATATTATTTCAGTTGCACAATTGGAGTTATATTTTCTTTTAAGTGGCATTAAAATCGTCAAAGAGCCTGTATCTATTTCAGACTCGGAGGGCGGAGCAGCGTCTTCAGCAGAATGAACATCGGCTCTAAAAACAAGAAGCGAGCGGTGCTTCCCAGCCGGCCGGACCCCCCCACCGTAGAGCAGGTCCTAGAGGACATCAACAGAGCTTTCCCCAATGACCCGGTCTTCAGCATCCTGGACCACACAGTCCAAGGTAACCATGCACGAGTCTGCAGGTCCTTCAGATGTTTTAAAGGGAATTCTCTAAATGCAAGGCCTTAAAAGGTCTTCAGTGCAGTTACATGTGTCAAACTGGTCCTACATTATATTTGAAAAGTTCACATTTAACTCATAGTAACCTGTAAATGGGCTTAACTACAACCTAACCTAACTAACCAGACCTATATAACCTAACCTGTATTCATTCAATGTGTTAATAAAATAATTGAGGATGTTCATCGTAGTCACTCAGAGAGGAACAAAGGGGCATTTATTGAAAATGTCATGGATCATTACTTTAACCAGTCACTTGAATGAATGAATCAATCAGTCAATCAAGCCATGAACATAAATGGGAAGTGTGTATCAGTGCATGAGGACGTCTGTGTGTCACATGATGCAGGAACTGAACAGAAACCAAAGAGCAACCATCAGACAGGGAAGTGGGATGGGCCCAGTCAGTTACCGACAACCAGTGATGCTACGAGCCTCCCCAGTATTGAAAGCCTATTGGCTCGGGGCCAAATCACCTGGGGACGTTCAGCTGGTCCGGTGTGAAGGGTGTCAGTAGGTCAGCTGGTCCGGTGTGAAGGGTGTCAGTAGGTCAGCTGGTCCGGTGTGAAGGGTGTCAGTAGGTCAGCTGGTCCGGTGTGAACGGTGTCAGTAGGTCAGCTGGTCCGGTGTGAACGGTGTCAGTAGGTCAGTCGAAGCCCAGGAGGTCGTATACGTATCGGTCTGTGATTTGACTCGGTGTTTTCCTCTCAGGATCCTCCAGCGCTTCTTCAGACAGCGATGTGGAGTCGAAGTACCAGCAGGGCCGCCGGTACCTGGAGCTCAACGAGAAACTGCAGGAGGTCAGAGGTCAGCTGGTTCGTCAGAGGGAGGAGCTGCGGGCGGTGGGAGAGCAGCTGGACTGCAGCGTGGCCGAGGTCAAAGGTCGAGCTCTCTGACCGTACACTCGTTCCTGTTCGCTCTCTTCTGCTTGAACAGACTCTTACAGGAAGACGTGAAGAGGGTTTGAGCACACATGGACATATTAAGTTAGGACTGTAACTGGAAGGTCACAGGTTTGAGCCTGCCACAGTGTCCTTGAGCACTGAGACCTGGTCTGCTCTAGGAGCCCCAGCACTGGCTGACCTCTGACCCCCCTGAGTGAAGGAAACTCTTAATTACATTGAGTGTAATGTGATGACTGAAGATCACCGTGTAAACTCAACCACATCATAACACAACGCAAGTTAGCAGTGAACTGTCTGGACAAATAAATAAAATGGTTTGTTAATGGTTGTGTTCTCAGTTATCACTATCTATCTATCTATCTATCGCTATCTCTATCTATCTCTATCTATCTATCTATCTCTATCACTATCTATCTCTGTCTATCACTATCTATCTCATCTATCTATCTCTATCTATCTTTATCTATCGCTATCTCTATCTATCTATCTCTATCTATCTCTATCACTATCTATCTCTATCTATCTATCTCTATCGCTATCTCTCTATCATTATCTATCTCTATCTATCTCTATCTCATCTTTATTAAACTAGATGAAGAATAAAACACGTCACTTTAATGAAACACGTCACTTTTTATTTGATGAAAACATTTATTACGATACACTTTCATTGCTTAGCCTATATCACATGGCACCATATGCCTCTATGGCCTTGTTCACACTGGGAATGCTGGGAAAACTGGCCCTTCCTCAGGTGACATGATGCATCACCAAAACATCTCGGCCCGACTAAAGTCATTTATCCATGTAACATTGGTGCTGTGTCTGGTTTGGGACTCCTCTTACATCCACCAACATAGTTCTGCTTCCCAATGCATCACGGAGGTGAACCTCGACATGGTGTGATGTCACCAGCCAGGCGTGAACAAGGCCACTGACAGTGATGGTGGACTTGCTTCTAGGACCTTTTAATGGGTTTTAACATGTAGCCGAATTCCTCATTCAACTCATTCGTTGGACTTTACTGGATTAACCTGGTCCAACACATTTGTTCAACACATCCCCACTCGCTCCTAACGTCACATCTAGGGGCTGTTAACAGGTTAAAACGGCCACCGGGACTTGGAAAGGCTTGCATCCAAAAGCTACTAGGGTCTTATTCATACTCAAACATGCTTTGGAAAATGGGTTTTAGTAAACAGAACAAACAGCCCCTTCATGTCCTCGACCCACTACCACATTGTAGGTTAGTCTTCATTCTGTCCAGCACACCGCCGTCGCTGATCTCTGAGTACACATGGACAAGTGATGTTACAACTACAGAGAATATTCATTGTCTTTATATTTGACTTCTTGGACCTATCACTACTTTTACAGCAAGACAGATAAGCAGATATTAACACATTAATTTATAAAGACTTCCACAGAATAACTTCTGTCGAACTGAACAGTTTGGCTCATAACACCCAATCGTCATAAAATCATTTTTCCTGCTTGGAAATACGTAACAGCATACAGTTCCTGATTCTAGTAGCAAACACAAATATAACGTCGTCGTGTCGGACTAACGGAGGCGTGTACAGCTCATCAGTTGTTTTGTTCATCTACACTGACAGTTACATTATGGTCTTTGTGGTACTAGAACACAGATGAACAGTATGACTGCAAACGTTTCAGCCTTTAGAAGGTATTTTACCGCTGAACTAAAAAAATCACTTTTATCCAGCGTCCACAATGTTAACAGGAGTGTATACAGGTAGTGAATATAAGCATGCTGTCAGGAGCAACACAAAGATTATTTTGCCCACCAGGAAGCTTGAAGAGTTTGTATATCTGCAGGTATTTACAATACTGGTTAAGACAAGATTACAGGAATACATGGAGTTACCCAGCACAGCTGATAGCTTGGAGAATCACGGTGTTTGCAATATCTTCTGCAGCAGTGGTGCAACAGTAAAGGCTAACAGTGTATCATATTCAGTTGTGAGTGGTCAGGCAAAGGCCAAGCGTTGATGAATGTAAAAAAGAATTTACATTTCAGTGTGTTGTGTCCTTTTGGGTCGCCTGTCAACAGCCACAGGTAACACCTCTCCGGGTACAAGTCCAGCTAGATTATCAATCAGAAGTTTGCATATTGTTCTTTTTATTGATTCTGTCGAAACTGATGGTGATATATGTGCTGAGATCCAGTTCATTGTCTTTGCTGTATGTTTTCACTACATTTCTACCAGGCAATGGTTAATATACAAATACAAAAAAGTACAAAAAGATGCACCTCCATTTTGTGTGAGATTACTCTCTGAAGTGCTTCTCTAAAGGACATGTATTAGTCTGTTCATGTCACATCTGTCCCTGCATACATCCAAACTGTATGAATGGTAGATGGAATAAGATGAGTTCTGATCAAGTGTTTATCAGAGGCAAAACTCTAATGCAATGAAGGAAAAAAAGGGTCAATACCCGAGGTAAAAGGTCTGACACACCCTCCTTGTCCACCTGAGTGTTGAGTTTCATTCGGGAACACAGTAGAGTTGTCCACATTTCATAGTAACTGACCTAACATCCTATGACTCAGTTTTTTCCCCTGACTTCTCATTGATTGTGGTTGCTTGGCTCTGTGTGTCTTGCAGGCAGCAGGCCATAGGGCTGGGGATGTAGTTGAATGGGGTGACTCTGACAGCCTTACTGGGGGATCCCTGGCGGAAATGGACACCCAAGTGGCTATCGGAGGTTCCTGTGGAGACCGTGCTGTGGCTCCTCAGGGAACTGTCAGAATCTCCGTCTTGGTGGTTACTCCCAGAAGCGATGCTGATCTTTCTGAGGAGGGCTAGTCTTGCCGCCTCCTCTGAGATTACTGGAGCCGTGTCAATTGTTGGAGAGGTGCTTGAGTTGGTTTTGTTGTTCAAAAAATCTTCTGTCTGGACTGTCGCATCGCTTGTCTTTCGTGATGCAAGTAGAATGGTTGGCAGTTTCCCTGGCAGAGCTGATGGCTTTGGTTTTTCCCCATCCGGAGAAGGCACCAGAGGCAACGCAGTGGCTGGCAGAGTGCTTTTCAAGATCTGAGGTACGTCCTCGTCCCTTATCCTCCTCCAGGTGCCTCTGTCATTCAGTCGGGATCCGGCTCTTTGCCCTTTCTTCTTTGTATCATCCTCGCTCTTTGCTCGTCCACTTGAGTCAGAGGATGAAGATCTGAGGGAAGAACGACTGGTCACTCGGCTAAGTATGTTTATGCTGGGTGATGAGGCATGGCGCTTAAAGGTATCTTTGTCCTGCTGCTGCTGCCTGGGCCCGGACAACCTAGCAGGTGTATTTCTCTGAGCCACTCTACAAGGGCTTTCAGAACTAGTTCTCCTGGCTGGACGTCTTGCAGATAGGTTCCGTTCGCTGGAGCTTGCTCTAGCAAGAGTTGTAGTCTGCTTCTGAAGGCCTGGGTCTGGCCTCTGATCTTGCCTGGCACCTTGTCCTGGCACCTTTCCTTGCATTCTCCTTGGGCCCTGCACAGCCGCCTTTAGTTCCTGACAACGAGATGAGCAGAGGAAGACTGTAGAGGGGCCTGGACATCCTCTGCGGGGGGATACATGCTGACATGCAGGCATGGCGCGTGCTTGGCCATCACGTCTCAGGACAGTCTTTGATTCCTTAATGAAAGTCAGTTGTCTCAAGAATCCATTGCGGTCAGACTCACTGCTGCTTGAATGAACAGAGGTCATCCTGACCAAGTCAAATCGATTGGCAGGAAGAACCCTTTTCCCATTGACTTGATTGTTTTGTCTGTTGGTTGGTTGGTTAGTTACCAGTGGTGACAGAGTTCTGGGTTGTCTTACTGAATTCTGCATGAATGGGATTCGGACTGGTGACTTCTGAGTTTTATGTGGTGGGGATTTTTGGGTCTGATTCATGACAGGGGAGCGTCCCTTTCTTTCGGGCGGACTACTAGCAGGTGGGCTACTAGCTGGTGTGGCATTCTTTTTCTGAATGGATTTATTGATTTGAATAGGGGAAGTTATCTTCTTCTGTGACTGTTTTGATGGTGTAGAGCTTTGTGATGATCCAGAGGATGAGCTTTTTGGTATCCTTGGAGGTGGAGTAGAGCTCCTCTTTGGCAAAGACAACTCAATGTCCTGCGGTCGGCCTAATCGGTGAAGGCTCTTTGATCTATGTTGAGCAAGATCCGGGTTCTTTGGAGCATCCATCTTGGTTGATACTTTTTTAGTAGGTGGCCTTTGTGAGAGGGTTATCTCTTTTTTAGGTGTATATATCACTGTTCTGCCTCTGAAAACTACTGGCAAATTTGGAACTGGTTTACGTTGGGCAAAGTCCAGGGGTTTATTTGCCTTTTTGTCTTTAGCAAACTTCTTTTCTTTGGGTGTAAAGCTGGATGTTGACATGAATGACAGGACTGATTCAGTTTCTTCAGAGGAAGGCTCTTGTGACTTTGACGCCTGTAACCCAGTGACAACAGAATTAGCACCTTCCTGGATGGCTCTCCACTCAACACTGTTGAGGTCTGAGTCTTTATCAGATGCCATATCATCACTGTCAAATTCCGGGTCCATGTTCCACCCACCCGAGGCCTTCTGCAAGTTACTCTTTTGTTTCTGATTCTTCTCTGCTTTCTTCTTCCTGGCAGCAAGCTTCTTTCTCTGCTTGGGCATAGCAGATGTTATGCATTTTTGAAGGAGGTCATCCTCTGAATCCATGCTAACTGAGCTTGGTGAGCTTTGCTCTTCATATTGGCTGTGGATAGTCATAGGCTTTGTTTGTTGGACTATATTAGATGATTTGTTGTGCCTGTTTTTGGCCCATATTTGGTGGCCATTTGATTTATGATCTTCAAACTCAGCATCACTCAAAGAACTAAGAGAGGAGCTGAGCGAGTAGCATGCCGAGGATTCATCCTTTATTAGGTTCTGCTTTATCCTCTGAAACCCTTTGGGCTTTGCTTGGGAATTGTCAATCCTGCCAATATTTGTCATGCTTCGGGAGAGAGTATTTCTACTTGCTTCCCTCATCTGTTTTCTACCTGTTCGTTTCACCTCATCTTCTTTTTGGTCATCATAGAAGCAGTAGATGTCTTCCTCTGTGGGTGATAAATGTCTCATTGGTTGAAAGGCCACGTTTCCTTTAAGTGATCCCTGATTTAAATTTCCATCTTGCTTTATGACTGGCAGTTCCAGTTTTCTCACTGGGCCTTGACCTTGCCTCTGCTTTTGTTGATTGGGAGATTGATCACGGTTTCTCTGACTAGCGACTCTATCAGCCACTTCTTTGCTCTGCATCAGCACTCTCTGAGTGGGAATGACATGTTTGGTTGTTCGATTAATTTGACTGACTTGTATGTCTGGTTGGTAGGTCATCCTGTTGGGTTTGTGGAAGTGTGAGAATAACCGTAGGTCTTCAATCCTCTTTGCCTCATCATCAAGCTGTTCCTGTTTGTTTATACTTTTGACTCTCCAGTCTTTTGCCCCCCTCTCCTTCACTGGATACTGAAGTGTTTCATCACTTAGTGATGTTGTGCTGGAGAAATTGACAGGAGTACCTTCTGCAGAATCAGTGAATGATGAATCATCAAGTTGGTACTCCTTCTGTGGCATGACAATTTTTCTCCCTGAAGACATTTGGATGCTGCCGTTTGGGAGCATCATGTACACTGGGAGATGTATTGGTTTTCGAGTCTGGGAATTTAGAATATGGGGAGATATGGTGGTCATCAGGGAAGATCTTACTTTTCTGAACTTGGAGGGCATTGCTGAGTTAATGCATTCCTTTAGGATCTCTATGTCATCGTCTGAGTTTCCCTCACTATATCTCTCCCCATGGTCCAGTCCATTCTCATCCTCATCTGGGAATGGAGGATTTTTGTCATTTTGCTGGAGCAGGGGGGTCAGTTTAAGCTCCACATCTTTCTGTATATAGTGCTCATGAAGAGGCAGAGCACTCAAGCTTGAGGCACAAGAGAAGTTCTCTGTTGGCTTTTCTACAGTGAAGTAGATCATGGTGTCCAGGTCAGGAGGAAGGTTGAACCTCTCCTTGAAGTCTGCAATCTCCATGAACTTGCGCAGGCTGCTTTCCCACTGACCTGCTATTCCAGCACTCTGTGTTTCTTGTCCATTTGACTCAACACAACATGGAGTTTTACTTCGGCTAGGAGGCATGGTTTGCCCTGGACTGTCGGGAAGATCGCTGGGGCTAATGGTTCCATCAATCATCTCACTGCATGGGTCACTCTGGATTGAGCTGGCAATGGAGGGAGACTCAAAGCTCCCCAGTGAACTGACTGAGCTACAACGACTCATTACCAGTGGCGTCTCATGGATGTAGTTTTCAGAGGAGCTGGATGGAGATCTATCTTCAAGTATGGCTGGTGATGCTCCCCTGAGGAACACTTTTTCCCTTTTAGCAGGACAAGGGATTTCAATGGGATCGGTCTCTTTGCTTGGGAAGGTTTTTGAGTCAGTCACCAGAAGCTGGCTGTCACTCAGATCTTCCAAGGTCTCATCCTCCTCAGCTCTTTTCACCACTTCCCCGTCTTCCACTTCAATGATCTCTAGTGATGAGTCACTCTCCAGCTCATTTTCACTTTGACTCTGACCATCAAGCACTCCATCACCAGAGGAGAGGGAGGACAGTGAACTGCAGCGAGAGAAGCAGATAGGTGTGTTCTCCACCGAGTATTTCTGGACCGTCTCCATCGGCCCAATGGTTGGGCTTCTGGTGGAGCTCATTGGAGAAAATTTGGTAATACTCCCTCCAGTCATTACAGTTGGGACCCAGGCTTGCCTCCTCATTGCTTGGGCAGCCTGAACATTGATGGCTGTCTTCGCTACACCAAATTTGGCCACACTCTGAATGAGAGGCACATGTTGATAAGAAGGAGACAGTTTAATGGAAGCCATACTGACATCAGAGGACACTTTAGTGGATGCGCTGACTGGTGTTTGTAGGGGTGGCTCCTGGTTCTTTTCAGTGTCTGTGCTACTGAGCTCTGGAGCTTTCACCCCTTTATTGTCCACAGAATCTCTCTCTGGAACATCTAGCTGGCCAGTCTGATTCAGGAGAGCAGGTCCTACATTAAGATACTCTTGATGAGCAACCTTGAGATCAAGCTGGTTGGGACGTTTTTGTTGCATGGGTACAGCTCTTGCTGAGGGTTGAATCTGATCTTTGCTGCCACAGTAGCCATCACTAGTGCTGCCACTGTTTAGACTATCTGTGGATAAGCTTGTATGGGCAGTTTTGAGGCGTAAAAGCGCATGGGCTCTACTAAGACGTTCTCTGTGGGCCAAGCTGCTTGTATCAGAGAGACGGCAAGGGGAGCATGACTTGGCTCGGGCTTCATTCAGCTCATCCAGTCCGTAAGGCCAGTCTGCAAAGTGGTCCTCAGAACTGAGGCTGAAACTGTCCTCTGAGGATGTATGCATGGTGATGTCCTCCACTAACCTGTCAATCTTGGCCACGGTGTTGGTGATCTTTTTTGCTAACTTCTCTGCAGCAGCAGATACTACATCATCAGAAGGTACGTGTCTCTTCTCCACCAGCTGAGGTGGGTCTACATCTCTTTCAGGTTCGCTGTCCTTCTTTCGTGGTTGGTTTTGGAGGAAGTTTGAGTTGGTGAGAAACATAGACAGCATAGAGAAACTCCCAGTGTCCAGGCTACTGGAGACATTGGGGCCCTCATCATCATCGAAGCAACCAGAGTCTGATGCATAATCCTTTGCCAGACTCTCAATATGCCGCAGTGGTTTGTTGAGGCTCAGGTGCTTGGGGCTCTGTTTGTCAAGGGTATCAAAGGTCTCTGCCAGGTGCTTAGCATCGAGCTCCGCCTCCAGAGCCTTCTGTTTCCTCATGTAGAGGGAGGGCATGCAGGAGCCGGGAGAGATGACTGCAGTGTCCTTATATTTGAGGGGTCGATTGGTGAGGAGGTTCCTTAAAGCTGCAGCGCTGCCCATGGCTATCATTTTGTGCTTGGAGTGGATGAGGTTGCGCAGCATGCTAACCGCCCCGAGGTCCCAGAGCAGCTCCTGGTCCTTTGGACTTCTGGCAGAAAGGTTCCAAAGAGTCCCACAGGCGTTGCTCACTATGGTCAGACTGTGGGAGCGCAGGTGCTGCAGCAGAGTCTGGAGGCAGTTATGGTCCCTGAGGATTTGCCTGTGTAGAAAGAAAGCGAAAGAGTGAAAGTGACGTAAACACCTTGCTCATATCCAACTGATATTAATGATACGTGGGTATTTGAAGAGTAAATTTCCAAAATGCTTAGTATTCAATTTTGAAAAAAATAAAATAAGTTTGTCACTCAGTGTCTCTTAAACATAGTATCCAGACTGTAAATGTGTTATTATTTCAAATTAAATACTATCCTATTAAATGCTATATTAAATATTAATATTTATTTATGTTAATATTAGGTTTTAATTTTGTTCATTTGTTTATTTTGGTGAGTCTGTGTCCTTTTATTTCACACTTTGGAACCGAACTCTTCATTTCTTCATTAATGGGATAATTCATGTAAAGAAAAACACAAAAACTTGTGTCCAACTAATATATAAAATCAATCATATAACAATGTAATAATAACAATTATCACGTTAAATAAGAAACAATAACTACATAACCCCATATTCTGCAGTTATTTCTTTACCACCATGATAGTTGGTGAGTCAAAGAAAACTACCTGTAATCTTCTCGTGTGGCCACCAGACTGGACACGTTGCGAAGGATTCCTCCTCCACTCTCGATGATGGCCAGTGAGTTGGTCTGACACCGGTAGGTCAGTGTGCTGACCAGGAAGCCCAGAGCGCCGTCCACCGAGCAGATTGCCACCTTGTTTTCTATGCTGTGAGCTGACAGATTCCACAGAGCACTGAGCAGACTCTTCAAGGTGGATTCCTACAAAGCACATTTTAAATGGTGTCAGGAAATGTCAATGTGAATGGAGTATGGCAAGTGAAGAGGAAAAATGGTCCATGTCAGGATTTATTGTTTTTATTCTTTTTTTGTTGTATCAATTCACAATATAAAATCATGCACACAACAGACGTTTCCTTACCTTTGTGGCTTGAAGAGCACAGGTTATCAGTGCAGACACACTCCCAATATCTCTGAGGACCCTCTTGCTGTTGATGTCGGCCCGCCACGACAAATTCCTCAGAATACTGGACACGACTTGGTGGAGTTCCTCACTGTCGGAGGCCAGCTGGGCCACTAGGGCCTGCAGGCAACTTTTCTTGGAACATAGAGTAGCCTGCATAGCGAGAGGACAGATTTCAGTCAAACACCCGAACAGTCTAATATTATTTTGGTGAATTAGTTAATAGGACATTTGATGCATGCTCACATTCTCATCAGTACAAGCATTTTTAGCATGGGTGGCCACAGTGGGGATGGGACCCCTAACCCTGGCAGTGTCAGTGCCTTGCTCTAACCACTGATCCATACAGGACTGATAATGCTATGTTGTGGATCTGGCTGTACCTTGTTGACAACATCCCCAAAGGTGAGGTTAGTTAGTGCCATTCCCGCATAGCGGCGTAACGCCATATTGATGGGGTCGTTCTGCATGCCGTACATCTCCTGGTCCAGATGGATCAGATCTGCCACAACCTGCAAACCACCTGGAGAACAACCCCGCAGTTACACGACAAACAATCAGCAAGCACAATCATACCATAATGTTCTGTTTGTGTTGGAGTGTGGATTATTGAGAACAGTTTTGCGTTTCACCAACCTAATTCGTTCATGGCTCGTCGATACTCCTCTTCAAAGGAAAGCTTCATGACGGCACACATGGCCTGGCAGATCTGAGGGTCGACAGGCTCGGGAATATCTGGACAGATTAGAATTGAACAGAAGTCAGAGAACAGATGAGGAGAAGAGTGAAACCAGTCCTTCTCTACCTTAATCCCTTCACTTCATGGTGTTTGTGGTCTTTACCATCTCACCAGCAATATTTCGTCAGTGGTGTCCAGTCTTGTGTCATGGAGGAATCTGCAGGTTTTCTTCTCAACCAATCACTACAGCAGCTCATCGCACTGACTAGTCCCTTCTCTCTGGTTGAAGAAGTGCTAGTCAGTGAAATCAGCTGCTGTAGTGTCACATTACACCAACATTACTCACCGATGGTTTTGGTTCCTCCAGGCGAGGGCGTCCCGGTGTGGCTCTCTATCCAGTCCCAGCCGCTGTCACAGTGGGTTCGGATCTGCTCCAGCATGTGCAGCACCCTCATCTCCCTCCTGGCCTGGCCTTCGTCCTGTTGGGAG